>NDFZ01005491.1:920893-1160414 GCA_002192655.3 Mamestra configurata
GGTACGAGGGATCCCTCTGGACGTTCGGGCTTATTACAATGTTTGAAACGGAGCAGGGGCGATCGACCTCGCTGTTACACAATCCAAATAAAACGAAGACGTCCTACCACTTCATAAAGCGCGCGCACGTAAAAAAGTCCAGACATAACAAAATGTCGACAGATGTTTTCATTCCCATGTGATAGATACGAGATGACCGGCTCCAGAGCAAGATAATGTACCCTTTTTGTTACCGCGATACCGTTTTGAAATTTTTACAAGTCCAAAATGCTCAGGAAGAGACACATCGTCTTTTATGTGGCCCGCTTACTCTTATCTGTCAAATCTTATCGACCAATAAGGACAGCGGACGTCACTCACTCTGCCAATCTGAGCGGTCCGGGCGCTTCTCCGCGGGGGGCGAATATAAAATTGTTCAATTTTTAAAATGTGTATCGCGTGCCTGGCTGGTATAACCCGCTCTATTAACATAATGCAGTTAGAGACGCTTAGTGGGACGTAATGAAGCCATTATAGAGGATAATCTTCAAGCCTTGACACACTACGCCACACTGTGTGGAATGGAAAAATGGCAATAGTTTACATTGCAGACCTTAATTGAAGCTTAAAGGAGAAATATTATACTAACGATCAGAAATTCAAAACCACGTGCCATGTCAAAAAATACATTAGAAAATAATGCCAAGGAAAGACAAACGTCTGTCAAAAAATAAGATCTTTCACACGCTCTACAGAGATCCAAATCTCATAACATTTTCGCAACATTTTTACTTTCAACATTTTTGTGGCTTCGCCTGCAAACTGTCACTGCAAAGGTTCCTAGCTGAGGTCGTATAGGTGGTGAAATATGTAATACACTATCTTAATGCATCGCGAGTCACGTAGTGGCTTCGACTCGACTCGACTCGATAGCGCGAGGCCCGAGTATCGAGTTATCTTAGTTACATGATTCCAAGTGTTCAATTAAACTTAATTAATCACTGATGACGATTTGATTAGTTGTTTGTAGATAAATGAAGGCTGTTTATCTTATTAGTATTTAGTGGGCATTTGAAAGTTAATGTCTTCTAAGATTTCGTTGGTAGGGCTGTCAGGATTTCAGTTTTATCGTGGGAAATGTTAGAGATTGTATTGAGATTTATTGGAAAATAACTTTACGCTCGTTAACCTTTTTACTGCACCTGGCACCTGGGATACCTAGATTGTCGAATATTTGTTGTGGAACCGGCTGCCCTTTATTTAAATGAACTTTTATGGTCCTTTTGTGAGAAATACTTAATCGAGTTGAGAAGTGTGATATCAACTATAGAACGAAGCGAAAATACAAACAATATTCACGCTCTTTTATATTGAGGTAGGCAGAAAATACAGAACACCATCTGCTACAATCCTTACGTACTCTGAAGCGACAGAAACGAACTAATTTTAACTTTAGATCTGTCAGTACACTTAAGCAGCTAGCTAGAGTCATCTGAACAAAACATTGCATCATATGAACGACTTCACGACATGGAAAAACGCAAAAATAAAACACAGACAGAAATAATCACAGCAGCAAAGCTGAATATAAACAAGCTGCAAAACAGCCATACACCAAGTTTAATACCAGTCTACGTAAGGTACAGCAAGGTAAAGGGTGAAGTGAACACAGCCGTTAGTCATCCTCGGTGCGCTTGCGCAGCCTGTGGGTCAGGGCACAGGAATGTCGCCTAATTGACAGATTGCTGAGGACGGGCTTGTCACTGTTGCTTAGTACACCGCCGTTGGTTAAGTAATTGTTTAACTATTTAGAATTTGGGCAGCTATTTTGGTAGCCAATTTTGGGTTAGTGACATTGTTTGCGGGTTTGGGCAATTTATTAGGTTGATGGGGTATAGTAGATAAGGACGTGTCGATGGATTGGATAAAAGATACTAGATTGAAACATTTTAAATGAACTAGTCATTCAGAGCGTTTCACTTTGTAAGTTAAGGAAAGGTGTTGCGGAATTTGTTCGAAAGAGTCACCGCGGCCCTGGAACGCAAAGGGCTGTAGAAGGAACACGGATGGGTTTTAGTCATTAAGAGTTTGTCACGCCCTTCCGCTCCACCCAGAGCGGAAGAAGTCATTTGATAATTTTCCACCCTTAAAAATTAAAAAAAAATACGGAAAGGTAAGGGAATAAGAAAATATATGAAGAAGCATATGATTCCTCTGGCTATTTTGTATATATTTTTTTTAATCGCAAAGATTTTCAAGTTGGAAATTGAAGACTTTTGGTAGTTTTAAATCTACGAAATCATGGATAGCCATTTCAACCCAGCTATTCGGTTTAAGTCTAGCGTCCACATTGAGCTTCCATTTTGGGTCCGCAAAATGGCCCAAATGATTCGACATAAATCGTACAGTGTAATAAGCTCGTGGGGTCTGCAGCCACATGGCAACCCTACTAACTACCCTTTACAGTTACACCTAAACATTAACAGTCCGGCCATTTTAGAACCAGAATTAGGATAAAGATATTATGAATCGGGTCTCGTAAAACAATGTAAGGCCCTTAGGGTCAAGACATAGCTATGTCACCTAATTGATAAATTGGTGAGGCGGGCAGCAGTGTCACTGCCGCTTAGTAACGACCCTTTTGTTTCTTAACTAATTACTGCCCCGAGGCGGTTTAACTAGATGATTATGAAATCTAATTTTGAATTAAATTTGTGGGTGTGATTTGGTTTTAAAGTGTGAAGGATTAATTTATTTTGATAAAGTGTGTTTGTTAAGTGATTGTTAAATAGTAATATCTAAAAAAAAAACTGTTGCAGACGGACAGACATACAGACAGTCACACAGACACGAGTGGACCAATAGAGGTTCTGTTTTTTCATACGGGCGTTCGAAACCCTAAATAACTATTTCATAAAAAATATGCGTTCCTAATCAAATTAGAATTGAATATTTTAGAGTAAGTTGTTCCACATGACGTTTCTGGCTGCAGATCCAGCGTATATAAGAAATAATCACTTGGGCAGTATAAAAAAGCTACTCATGAATATACCCGTAAAATGCCTTAAGCAAAGGGTTAAAGGTAGGAAGAAAATGATATAAAAAAAAACCATTGCTTGAACCAGGTTTTTCTAAAATTCTGTTATCTTTGGGAGGAGTGTTAACAATTTATAATAAAAAATGAGTACTGAGAAGTAGAGATGACTCAGGTCCAAAATAATAACTAGCCTAAGTCAAAACAAAACACTACACCAAGACAAAATTGATGCATAATGAAGAGACAGAATAGAGCCTCTAAACACTGCACTCAAACTAGAGCATTGAAAGCAGTAATTTGTATCATCGTAAATACTATAGACAGAGATGTGAAGCGATCTAAATGTCAAGTCTAGAACTGAAGTTATCGACACAAGTCTAAACCTGGGAGACTGCTACAATATGAGTTACATAACAAGGGCTTTGTGCGATACTCGTAAGTATCCCCATTCACTGGCTAGTTTTAGTGATGCTCTATGTACTTGACATATCGATAGTCTTTGTGGTGTATATTAGCAAGCAGTGCAGATTAGGAATTGTGTGACAGAGACTGAAAAAGAGATTCACAGTACAATAATTTTTTGTTAAATTGATGGCTGCAATTCTGCAATACGTGTAGACATGTTCCGTGAAGGACTTTTCGTATCCAGGTCTGAATATACATATACACTTCACTTTCTTCTACAATATATGTACCATTCAGGAAATGCAGCGGCAGATTCGAATGGTTTTGAAATATACTAATATTATAAAGAGGTAAAGAGGAGGTTTGTATGTAGGGGGTAATCTCTGGATCTACTGAACCGATCTTGAAATATTTTTTTTGTATATAATAGCTACGTTCATAGGGCTATAGAGAACGGGACATTCCTACGGGAACAGAAAAAAACGGGATATGCGTGTACGAAGTCGCGGGCAATAGCTAGTTTTTTAATAAAGTCGTATTCTAATAGGGTATTACAGCTGCACTGCCTTAAACCTTTTACTAACCGAAGCAAGATTTTGTTACGTTGTAAATGACGATGCAATGTCACAAGTTTCTTGACATTTTCTCCACATCAATTACACAATCCCATCACTACCCTCGACGAAGCAGAGAAACACATCACAATAGCCGGGCGTCGCGTCACTAACAATACTGGACAAGCCATTGATGTATTACTAAAGATACCGCGGTGAAATCACATGTGTAGCCAGCGCGTAATGAGGTCGCCTCGCAATCCACTCGTGCGCATACCGTATTGTTCTTTCAATGATCCGATTGGAATTAAGCTACGTCGATAGTGCGTCGCTTTGTTGGGTAATGGTGAGCTGTGGTTACTTTACTATGTAATGGTGGACAAAAGAAGCGAAGCTAAACTTCAGCTGAATTTCCTAAGTTTTTTTTATTGAGTTTTGTTTTTTAATCATGGAAACTTTGACTTTGGAACGTTTAGCACGTGATTGCAAAGAAAGAAAGAGTCTTTATTAAGTACAGCTCTTTCAGACTGATACGAAAAAACCTAAAGTTTGTAAATTCTTACTCAATCTCCGAAGACCTTTTAAGAATATCATCTAATTCCGTCTCTTTAATATTACAAATGATAGACTCTGAAGCCAACACTCTACGTACAACATTGAACACTTCAAAGCATTTGCAAGGAGCCCCAGGCCTACAGTTTTTCTTGATTTTCACGGCTATCCAAGTATCACACCCCTAAAGTTTTATATCGTACTTTATTAACCACATTGTATCCCAGATATTTTTCCAACAATTCGTACATAGGCGAGGTGTTTCGCCCGTGCGGCATGGGGCGTCGTCGCCGGGGTGGCCCGCGCATGCGTCGGCCCCGCCCCCGCCTGAGGCTGCGCGCGCGCCGACAACTCGTACTATTATCAACATACCACCTATAAACCCAATGTTGTAATTTAATGTAAACAATCATGGGAAGTGGTAAGGATTGTTCTGTCATGTTTGTTTGCAATATGATATTCATTTATTCTTAACATTGTAAGATACAGCCGTAAAGGATTGTAAAGCCACCTAGTTTTGAGGTTAAGTTGCAATAACGGTAATGATAATGAAACACGTATGTTAAATTATAGATTGCAGGTCGTATTATTATGGCTGAATGATGGTGATTAGAACATGTTGTTTTGCACATCTACTTCTCATCGATGACTCACCACTTGATGGGTCTCAAGCATCAACCAAGACAGAACTTTAAGTGGATGCAACAAAATATAATCAAATACAATTTACATTTTTAACGACTAATACCAAGAAGGCATCCGATGGCGGATAATGAAATTCCAAGTACGATGCGTTCAATTAATTTAAAAAACATTCGTTAATTTTATTAATGCGCGCAAGCCTAAATCTACGATCACTGGAAGATGTGATCGCGAACGCCTTCTCATTTTCGAAATTAGCAAATGAATAAAAAACAAAATGTTGGTAACCGCCAACAGAGTGGACAAGATAAAGAAATATACGGAGAGGTGCCTGCGTTCGAGGGTCCAGATAACACCATTAACGCCGGGGAGGCTGGCGAACAAAACAATAGAAAGGGACGCTAATATTGGTTCATTTCCGAAAAAGTTAAATTTTGCAAAATTAGCAAGGTAAACTCAACTCTGTTTTTAACCTCACAAGGTGTAAAACTAAAAACAGCAGAAAAAGACATAAGTCACGAAGCAGTTTAGCAAAACGATGATACAATTGGAGGAGCAAAAGGGACAATACACGATGGTATTGATAGCGAAATGAGTGGAGTAAGTTTTTCTCAGCCACCCAGCCAGCAACATAATTAATGATGTTCGTGTTGGAGACGAATTTATAAATTGGCTTTATTCCGTTTTTAACAAAGAGTGGGACATTTGTGATAGGACTGATAGCCAATCTACGAGAATGCGACATAATTAGCGAATCGTTTTCTGGATTAATGTGTGATAATATTTGTCTGCGAGCATACAAGAATCAGATAAGGATAGCTAAACGAAAGAAAAATCACAAATGACTAATTAATAAGATTCTTAGCTTGTCACTTGCGAGGTTAATGCGTGATTGTCAAGACAGGTACTTATGATTGGCAGTGACTCTTACAAAATTGAATTAAAAAAAAAAACAATGTTCCGTAATATCAACCGTGTAGGTACATAACAATGAGTATAATGGTGTAAAACTATAGGATACCACAGAGTTTTAAAGGAAATCGTATAAGAGACGAGATAAACGAGAACAACAACAAAAGCTACCATCAAAGCTTAAAGAGAAATTATAAACAAAAACAGTGAACGCTTCACTCAGTAAAGTTACAATATGAAATGCTAAGTGCTATGCAATTGTACGATGGCGGATAAGAAAATAAGTAACAGAATTCATGCTAGACTATAATAGAATTCCAATTTGCTATCAGAGCAATAACATCTTGACTGTATTAATTCCATAGGTCGCTTCTCTATGATCGTTTTTCTTGTGTTTCTAGTTTTAAAGTTTGAGATTTACTGTTTGGTAATACTGGAGTTTTGAAGGCAGTGTTAAAAGCTGAGTCATAGTTTTTTTAGTTTCCTCGTTTTATCATTATCTAACTCAGCTGTGTGAAAGCGGCGGGAATCAACTGGATGCGAGACGTGGTTATAGGTCCGGTCGATTTGACGACCCTTGGGGAAGATCTATGTCCAGCAGTGGACCTCTTTTGACGATGATGATGAACTCAGCCGTTCTACCTTCTATGTCTGTGGCCTTTTTTCAAATAATCATATTTAATTTTTTGAATTCGTCTTCCACTATCTGATTAGCATTACAAGCGTTTAAGTTTACTTCTGTCAGTTAAACTGGTACTTAGACTTGACAGCAACACAATCAGGAGCACCAATCCGATGTAATACAAAATATTGTTAGTATCTTAACCGCCTTCAAATTCCATTCTCAGCAATAAATAAGAAAAAGCGCAATCGGGATCGTAAATGGGAGAGAGCATTATTTGTTTCGCATATAATAATGGCATATTTAGTGGGCGATATCAGTTAATACGGAGAGGCTGGCATAAATCGGCGCGAGCGCAATCTAACATCGCGGCGGTCCCTCGCCCCGCCCCCCGCGAGTAACTCACTGCTATCTGCCCCGAATATTGTTAATCAGTGTATCATTAGCTCGCGAGTACGACACACACTGACCGATTTTCCGGAGGGTAATAATTAATATTATTTTCAGGTTCAATTTCTTTTTCCGCTCTCGTTTTGAAAGCGTGGTTCGATCAAAGCGATCGAACCTCTCTTTTATTCTTCGTGTCGATGGTGCAATTACATTTTGTTGATCCAATATTTCTTCACTGCTACGGCATCACCAGCATCATCATCATATGCACTATCGATCGACCGCTCTGTTTTAATTCCTTTAAGAATTTCAAAAATATATATCTTTTGTGCTTTGGTTATGCAGAAGTATCTAGTTGAATATAATGATCACCAATCAGCCTGTTAATGACACTGATTGAGGCAAGATTGCTTTGGGGGTCAATGGGAATGACTCATGCTTAAGAGGTTTTCGGTCAATTACTGCATCGACAACGTAAGGTAAAGACTTAGAAGTGTACCGGTTATTTGGCCTTTCAATGTCTTGCTTGCAACCATGGATCCATACTTGAGACTTAATTTTACTTTACCGTCTAAAATTATCTTTTACAGGTTGTTGGCTAAGCAAGATGGTATGAGAATCAAGTAAATGGAGGAGGTAAGAGTTTTGCAATTACCATTTTTACTGGTGTTCTGTTTGGTGTTTTTGATATTGTCGAGGTTGCGGGCGAGTGGCAATAACATACTAACAACTGTGGTGGAGAGTATCGACTCTCAGATTATTAAAAGTTTTGTGAGAAGGACAATCACTAAACATTAGTTTGGGGATGTCCTTTACACAATACTATTTATTATGTCTTCTTCATAACTGTATTTTAACTACTAACACTAGTAATAAGTAATAATTTTGTTTACTAACACTAACACGTTATCCGAAACTAAAGAATTATAATTATTGAGCAGCAGCTGTAGCAGAACTGAGTTCAAAGACGGTCGGAGAATTTCCAAATGACCACGGAAATCTCTGAAGACAAGTGTTCTATGGCACTGAAACATTGAGGTACTCCATATAAAACGCAAGATTAAAACTATCAAATCCAGAATCTGAAAAAGCATTTATAAACGTCGTAATTCGCACCAAAATTCAGTTCGTATGTATCTGCGATGGCTCGGCGCATGATAGCCGCATAGCGCACCGCCGCGATATAGATAAAGCTAACGGGGAGGCGCTGCCATAAATACCAAAACGAACCAAACGCTAACTCTGTCCCACTCATGTACCCCTAGTACTTTCAGATGAGTGTTCGTTACAATAGTTTTGTCGTAGATGTTCAGTTTCAGAAGAAAGCTGAACCAGAACTGCAGTTAATTATATAGCTGTGACAAGCACTTTGATCAAACCTCTCTTTTATTCTTCGTCGATGGTGCAATTACATTTTGTTGATCCAATATTTCGTCACTTCCACGGCATCATCAGGTATGAACTATCGATCGTTACAATAGTTTTGTCGAAGATGTTCAGTTTCAGAAGAAAGCTGAACCAGAACTGCAGTTAACTATACCTATGGAAAGCACTCATTCGGTTGGCCGTTGTAAATACAAGTTGGCAAAATAGGGTTTAACTGACCCGCTTGACACCAAATGTGAGGGCAGTGACCCCGAACAAAATATGGCCCACTGGTTGAAGTGCCCCAAATGTCCTTGCACCATTGTAGACCTAATAAATGTAACTGATGCCGCTATAAACGTGGCAACCTACTAGGCGAAAACTATGTAAGGGTCATCATCGACTAGAAAAGGAGAACAAGACAAAGCTAATTAAATGGTCACAGTACACAAAGCATCTCTTTTTTTGCAAATACGGTCGAAAATACCAGGCACTTAATAAACTCTAAACACGGAAGTAACTTAGTTTAAACATAGAAGGGATCTGCAAACGTCCTAGAAACTTGGCGAAGGGTTATTACGGATCTTGTCATAACCACAATGCCTGTCAAGTGAATTGCTAATATAAATATGAAACCATTAGTTTATACCTCCGTCTATAATGTCCGTGGCTAGCGATTTCGTGTCACTGATTTCATTGTATGTAAATATCCACAATGTAATTAACCTCTAGCTACAAAACAAATAATTAATCTACAAAGTGTCAAAGTTAAGATACAGCACAAAATCTAGGACACCTGTTTACCATATCTGCGACAAATCGCATACCAATGGTTGGAAGTAATTTCATATTAGAAATAATGGGTTAAAATACTGGTCATAAATGCCAAAGGTGTTCAGCGGTCACTTCTCGTCCCGCCTACTATAGCAATAAAGTATTTTACAAGTGATACAAGAATTGCAATCGTACGCCGGATCTCTGGTTGCTTTAACCTTATAAATACTGCGCTATTTATTTCTGGAAATCTGTATGCTCTCATCAATATCGTTTGAATGTTGTTCTGGAATGGTTTTTGCGGAAAACTGAAGTTTATTGGGTGTAGGAGGGGATTGTCAACGTAATTAATAAAAAAAACACCAGAAATCAAGTATACTTCATGATTTTAAAATAAAAGCTTTGTTGCCACATGAAACACAAAGAAAGAGTGGAAGAGATACTGTAACGGCATTAATGCCACCACATGAAAAGCTAAGAAGCGAAATTAGTACGGCAACAAAAAGAACCGCAAAGACTTTACTTTCTGTACCGCATACCTCTATAATACCAGCCTTCAGTTAGATAACTGGCCCTCGCAAAATGGGACTACCTGGACGGAACGCCAACAGAAAGTGGATGACGTCCTGAGTTGGAAACTATGCTACAGCTACTATCGTGGCGTTAGAGCCCCAAAACATGTAGCCAAAGTGATCATCGGCGATAAAAGTTGCCACATTTTAGGCCAACTACTCGTAAATCTGAGTTACTGTAATGTCAGCAACACGAATAAGAAGTATGATAACTGAATCTTTGAATACTTTTCTCCATTCAGCTTTTGTTTTCACTCTGAAATTACAGAACGAAGAGGAGGATCTCAAAACCTCACAACCTTACATTTTACGACAAAGCATTCTTAAAAAAAAACCATAATTTCCTAATTGCTGTCTTCAAGTCTAGTTTACAGGTAAACTCCTATGTTAAGCAGCTTAAATTACCCAGCCAAACACACGCTTCTAACCACACTAAAACTCGGCCATATATCAAGGTGCGCGTACGCAGTGTACGGTAGCGACAAGGCGACAACGCGACAGCGCGCGCCCGTGTCGTGTGTCGCGGCGACATGTCGCTACCTTATACGATTATACGCAATGAATGGAGAATGTGCGTGTGCGCTTAAACGGGGGTGATGTAATTAGAAAAGTTGCGTTTTATTTTTTTCATTGGGGAGTTCGATGGCTTTGCTTGTGTGAAAACAGGAACAGGTCTTGGGGCTACGGGTCTATATATGGTGTATGAATTTAATTCTGAAAAGATTATGTGTAAGTATGTTGTACAAAGGCAGGTTAACCCTAAGTCTGAAGCCTATTTCCAATAAAATGAGACTAAGAACTTGGTTTCTGAATTAAGAATGTGAAGTTATGTTGTGTACTTAATGCTAACTTAAGCATTCAAAAGTTCTTAACATCTAATTCTCAATTGAGACCTGGAGATCTAGTCATCATATCAGCCGAAAGACGTCCACTGATGGACATAGGCCTCCTCCAAAGGGGGGGGGGGTGAGTTAGCCATATTCGCCACGCTTGGCAGGCGGGTTGGTGATCGCAGTGTAGCTGTTGCAATGTACAGAGAATGCTGCTGCCCATTCTTTGCATAACTGTCGTAAGGACTCACACGTCCTTACGACAGTTATGACACCCACAGTCCCAGTGATGGGATGGTGCTATTCTTTTACGTCCAACACCATACAGAACGACGGGGATCTAGTATCATGTTTGTCAGTTTGGACGATATTGGTAACAAGCTAAGTACAATAACTAAGATTTTACTTGTATGTAGTTTTCATTGTTTATTTTATAAAAAAATATAATTAAAGGCACTTTCAATTGAAACAGTGCATGTACCAGTTTTATAAATCAAGGTTAATGTGTCAGTTGCTATAAATCTTAACACTAATAAATATTAAATAGACCATTAGGAGACACGGTCTCTGAACAAATTACCACAAACGGACAAGAACACGAATACTTCCATACTAAAAACATCATCGACACACAATATTCTCGAACTAGTGTGAAATGAATATTAATAAACACAACATTACATATCTTTTCTAAGCTCTACACGCCTACGTTGGTCTGCAACTTGTAGTAAATCATTAGAGGACGTGCCAATGCCTCCGCCTCACTTATGGACCGATAAGGCAATAAAACTCATTCACACGTTCGTCAATTTAATGGATGCCTTATTAAAAACTCTCGGCACGAATTGAATCGATTCACTTTACTCGCCTCGCGAATCGATTTATTCACCGATGTTCTCGATTCAAATTAATAATGGCAGCTGCGTTTACGCGCCAAGTACGTTTGATTTAAGTTCCAGTTTTCCAATATTTAAATTTATTCGTGGCCTATTTTGGAAATGCTTATTTAATTTATTTCCTATGTTTTACTTCAGCGGCTTGTATGATTTATGCCGAATAGATGTGTTTTTAATTGATTATTAATAGGATTTAGTTAAATACTGGTTTACTGAGGAAATTCCAATATCGACTTCTACAGCAATTAAGTCAAGTGATACGCGAAACTTAAACGTAATGGGTGTATTTGTCCGATCACCCAGATTTAATTGGTTTACTTGATTTGGTACATTGAAATAATAGCTGTTGGACAAAGTGGACAGTATAATCTACAAAGAGGTGGAATTTATGGGTTCACTAATCGATAGGTTAGAGGAACATGGTATCTAGAGACGTAAAATTATCAAGTGATTAAAACAATTACGCCATAAATAGAAAGTGTGGGAAATAACACCAACTCGAACCACTCCTACTTTAAATTAATACTCTTCAAATGTGCAAACTGTCTTAACGATTCCTAAATGCACTATAACCGATACAGAAGAAAAGAAATATACGCACAACAATAACTTTGCTCGTTTCAACAATACAAGAACGATGCCTCGTTTAAATTACATACCACCGATTTCGCAACACGTACAGTGAAAAGGTTAATCTTATAAATAATATCTAATCTGGCTCAAACACCGCCAATAAATCAGCTTATTTAGCCCATATCCACGTTCGCGAGCATTCCATCCTATTAACATTTAACAATGTATGAGAAATAGTATCGGTTTGGCCACATAAGTACGCATACGATTTATTTAGCAATTGAGTGTAGCCACTTAAAGGAATCACAGCGCGGAGAAGCAACAAATTGAACAGGGTTGGCAATTACTGAAGACAATGCGTGCGTGAGAGAAGGCGCGGCGCACGCAGTTCGCGAATTAGACTCGTTATCTGGACCTGGGTAATTAGGGAAGGGTTCCCACGCGCGAACCCTAACACTCACAGGTGGACTTAGACTTGTTTTTGTTCGGGCTCTGGTTCAATGGCTGGTATTTGCCACTGGGAGGCCTTTGTTTATTGGCTGGAACATGCTGGGTCTTGAGCTTCTTCTGCGTTGTCATAAGAGTGTTTTGTAAGTGTGTGATTTATTGTTTCAGAAGTTCGATAATGTTCGTTTGAAATTACACGCGGTTCACTATATCTTCTTTCACCTTCATCCAAATGTTTTGGTTTTTAAATGTATTTGAAACTTTATTTTTCATCTGGACGCCTTGAGACTGAGAGGAATACTTCTAAAGATTCACATTGAAATTGTTAGAACATCTTTACAGTAAGTTACTCTACTCTAATAACATTTAAGTAAGACCATCTCACATATTATGCAATATTTTCACGAGCGCATGAAATTACAATAGAAGCACCATATTGGTGCGGAAAGCTCAAAAGCTATGTTAGGTGCGCAAGCGCAGGGCGTTACGCCCCCAGGCGGCTGATGAAGACATCACGCGGCACGCCAATTGATTAGTCGCGCAACGGTCGGCGGTGCGAGCGGACGTGTTATTATGCGACGTTAGACACGCGTCCCCGTTACGGGGATGATGCCACAACGTATGAGAACGATGCTAATTCGACAAGTTTGCAATTTGCATACATTTTCGATGAACCACAACCGTTAAATACTGACATTGTTTTACAAGTTTATGCACGCAAATTTTAGTCTTGCCGAATATTTATTGTACCCAAGCTTTCAAGTCAGATTAATGTTTATTATAAAACGTTTCCGTTTAACTCACGGGTCAAGTAAAGCGGGTCTGCTTTAATCTGCATTTGATTCAGTTCATAATAGGCACTTAAAACCTATAAACGAATAAATGTCCAAGTATAATTATAATACGTGTAATATAGAGCAGCGTCGGAATAAATACCGATTCTCAGACAATTCTCAAACATAAAGAGCTTTTAAAACCCCATTTATTGAGGCTGTATTATAAAGTACGAAACTTAAACGCAAACAAGTGGGAACGTTCTAGGCAGAGATATAAACTCATTTAACTAGCCGAGGTAACAGTTCAATAGGGAATTATTGCTCGAATTACTGAGTCTAATCGATAGTCGCACGCATTCGCGGATAGCCATAGAAACTGCGTCAATCGCGTTTAGCGGGAACCTTTAGCGTACGTAATTAAGCCTTAAAGGATGCAATACATCCCATCGGCTGATAATTAAGGAGTTCAACAAACGAACAGTATTTCGCTGGCGACATTTACTACGATGCAGAGATAAGAGAGAAGGTTGGATAATACTACATTGTTGGTAATTGACAGTTGCTCGGTACAACATGAATTAGTAGGACGCTCGAAATATGGTATTAGGGGCCGTTTAGAAGCCACTTACGGTGGAGTAATGAAGAGCCAATAATATGATGTTGTTAAGAGAGTTTCAAGACATTGCGTGAGGCAAGTTTCATCATGTAGTAAAGTGAGACATTAGGTAGGAAGTTACATCTAAGAAAATGTAAACATGTTTATCTTAAATCCAGCCAAAACATGTAAGGAACAGTTTAGCCTGTAAACAGTGGAATTAGTAATGTGTGAAGGCATTTGGCTACTAATATGCCTCTCGTGATAAACAATACTTAAAGTACCGAACAGGATAGATGCATGTTTTATTATTTAGCTTGGAGCTATATTGCCACAATATATTAGGGTGCGTACACATCTACACGGAACGCACCGACTAACTTCGCGTCGAGCGTTCTATTTCGGAGGCTGGCATGCATCTAGGCAATGTTTATTGATGTGTTCATACCTTTAAGATAAAAAGACACAGTGGTATTCGTTCAAAGGCTAGACACCCTTTTTTGTCGGAATTCATATGATTACTAAACAGTTTAACTAATCGCATGGCCCATAGCTGTAATTTATGTTCATTAATTACATATCTAGACAAATTGCATAATAAATTCAAGTTTAAATTGTAAATAAATAGAATTAGATAAACAAGCTTTTCCTTGAATTGTGGAGCAATAAAATATTTAGTACCCATTCTGTGTTAATGTAAAATCTTAATAAAATTGTGCTCGTAATTTCTGAAACTATTTCGGTTTACTGGAAAGATAAAATACTTTGGTTCTTGAATTCATACTAATATTTTAAATGCCAAAGTAATTCTGTAGTTCTGTTTTTTTTTTAGGGTTCCGTACCTCAAAAGATAAAAAGTTACCCTTAGAAGATCACTCTCGTGTCCGTCTGTCTGTCCGTGTGTCACCACCGATTTACTCGAACGGGTGGACCTAGCAAGTTGAAATTTATACCAGATACTGAGGTCTATAGTCCCTGTTAGGTGTATAAAAATCAAGGTCCTGAGTAAAAACAATAAAAAGATATGGGCAAATTTAGATTTTCGCGAAAACTTGTAAGTACTATAATTTACCTTAATTTTCAACTTTTTTATTTCTTCTCTTTTCTTATAGTATTATCTTACAGTGATAGATAAGTTCTAAGAGAAGGATAGATTGAAACAGTTCCAAAAATTCACGCGGTCGTAATAGTTGGTAGAATCTAGTCCATAATACAGCAAAGTTCTCATACAAATAACGCTTAGTACACAAGAATGGGTGTAGCGTGTCTTAACCCATTTGCCATAGAACACCGCGGGCTCACCGCCTAAGGGCTAGAACAACGTAAGGAAACATCCAGCTTAGCGTATTAATTGCACACATAAATGATTTTAATGCGAACCATTAGTCGTGGCACATAATAAAATTTTAGTTTTATGCGTTAATCTGCAGGATTTATGAGTAGGTGATTTTTTATACACGCATTGAAGCAGGCTTTATTAGGTTTGTCTTCGAGTGAAGATGCATTTTATTTTGTTTTGTCGTCAATTAGCGAGCCGCCCCGGTTTCACACGGATGCAAATTATACAAAGTGTTCCTTTTAATATCCCTTAACTCTAGGGTATCAATGAGACCATGTCAAAATCAGCTGGCACATGAATTATTTTTCATTTCTTTTATCGTTTTCATTTTTCATATAAAATAATTCGACAAAGTCACGTTTATTTATAAAAAAATCCCTTGCGTGAAATATGATTTTTTTTGATTAAATATAAATGATTGATTTAAATGAAAATTATTTACTCGTACTTTTCGATTAAACTTAGAAACACACATCGAGAATCTAGTGGCAGTATTATCTTCGAAACTATGTATTTTTGAAACACTTGTTCTCGGTCTTTTTTTATTACTTTTACATACTTAACCCTAAAGTTATGGGATATCAAAAGGAATACATTGCATATGTCGCAGCCAACCAGTTTAATCAGACGTTTCATTAAAAGCCTAGCCTTTTCATTAAACTGCACCGTTTAATCAGCGACATAAGATGTAAGGGCATGTCAACGATATTGAACCAAAGATGTCACTTAAGTCGCAGTTAAATAAAAATACTAGGCAAGCAATTAAACGGCTGATTAAGAAAAACAAAAAGGTTTTAGCGATAAGGCCGCCTATTGTGTCACTCTATGTAATCTTCTTCTTCATCTATATTTTCTGTAACTTATATGATGTACATAATAAAGAGTAATCTATTCTATTAAGCTATTTGGCTATGACATATAAATGTCACCGGAAAATTGCAGACCCCGTAAGATTGTAATAAATCTTTATTAGATTGCAATTTCTCGATCTATTATGAAAAAACCTTTTTGTATGCAATAAATCCCATCCGAATTCAATAGTTCCCAATATATCCGTGACTTATTAAGAAAAAATAGTTTACAATTTCACGCGATATTTAACAATCTTACGGCGTTTGCTATTTTCCGGTGACATAAACAAACCGTCTTCGTTTATCGGTTTTTATTGAAAATCGTATCAAATTCAAAATCAGTTGCATGGTCTAGATGAAGTTAGCGGAGAAACCTTGAGTCTATTGTAATTTATTCTCCAGATACATGACAATATGTTAAATCCTACAACGAAGCAATCAGATATAATTCATCGATTTTAAATAATACAGTTTTTATTAAAGTTAATAATAGACATTGTCATCCACATCCTGGTAAGAGCATTGCGTTTTTATCACATAATTGACCGGCAATTTAACTAACGAGACACATGACGTATCCTTGCTAGTCAATCGGTCAGTCAATCAGTTCAACTATTATAACTTAACAGACAAAGGTCGTTATGTTTTAACGAGAAAAATACCCATATATTAACGCTTACGCATAGCTTAGCATTAAAATAAATTCTCTTGCAAAATCACTGGGTTTATTACATAAGCAGTAATAATAAACAAGGGCCAATCGGTATAAATTAAGCGGTGGTCGACAGCAGCGTTTACACCGACGTTTGTGAATATTGAAACTAAATCATTTCAACGTGACCCAAGCGTGGCTGTGCGTTCGAATTCGAATCATGAAAATTCATATCGCGAATCCCATTGCAGGTTTTCTACACCAGTCTTTATATTTGTTTCGCACAAACGCAGCAATGGATTGTGTCCTTTAATTTCGAAATTGTATCTCGTGCAACAGACACGCTATAACAAAATACAAATAACACCACTAATGAAGTTTGATTAAAAACTGATTTATTATTTTTAAATTATGTATCCGGCTTGAAGCTTGTTTGTAGTTGTTAATTTATTTGATTTAGATATCACGCTTTCAGGCTGGCCAGTTAGATCTGATTCGATAGGATATCAAACCGGGTATCTAGTCATTCGATTGTTCATTAAAAACGTTTAATAACATGACAAGAAAACTGCCAATAGCCAATCATTTAGACGCTAAGCTAATTAATTAAATCTTTGATTAGATCAACTGTAAGTTCTTTTTTTCAATTAAATGTTATGTATAACGTCAAATATTGATTGCGTTTCATAATTTTATGCAAAATGATAGATTATGATCGGTAATTTGAATTGTATGAAGCTGGTTGCGTGGGTACTTGCTAGATCAGGTCGATAGACCCCCCAGTGGAAGTTGCGTAGGGGGACCTCTCCTAGATGACCGAGTCAAAGGAGTCGTTATGTCAGAGTGCAAAGATATTAAGGGCTCATTCCCTTAATGTTTGGACTCAGCGCAGTTGAAGTCTACGAAGACTGTACTATGTTCAAGAAAGAAAAGTTCATGAGCTTGAAGGATTTTTTTTTATACGATTACTCAGGCTTTGGTAACCGCTAGACACCTTCAATTAGGTATCTACCAGCTCTAAGATGGATGGCCCATACTCGTATTTAGTGGTTAGAACTGTCAAGGTACAAAATATTGTTGCCTCTATAAAAACATACAGTTGGGGTAATCTATCACCTAGACAAGAGTCAAGAACAAACTCATGTCAGACAAAAAATGTGACGATTTTGCAGAAAAAAAGTTTAAGTAAACGAAAACTAAAACTATATTATGATTTGATAAATATGGCCGTTCTTCTTGTGATTAACAATTTCCTTCATTATCAAACAAAATTTTGTTCGTGCTTTTTGCGCATACCTTCGGAAAAGTAAAGTACTTTCATTCATTACAATGTCTGAAAACAAAATGGAATCTAATGAAGAAACGTGTTCTATGCCTTTCTAGCTTTCGTAATGAAATATAAATTTAAATAAATCACCCGAATTGTTATATAACCACCACTCGAAACAACAAAAATCTCGATCACCACCAAATACAAGTACCATATCACGCCACTGAATCTACATAACTCATACCAACATTGACGCCAAATCAAGCCAGAGGCCTCAATCAGAAGTGTACTACCAACACCAGATAATTATAACAATGTAATCTATAGAAAACAAATATAGTGCGCGGCTGTGACGTGTGACCGGAATGCAAGCCGCAGGGCGCGGCGAGTCAAGGTAAGGGGTCAGAGAGAAAGGCACGCCTAATGTCTGACTTAATTTCGTATTTAACTTATTAATTTTAGTTAGTGAGCCTTTCCTTGAAAATAAACGTTTTGAAGGAAGAGAAGTACAAAGAGGTATCAGTCATACTTTTTTGTCTTCGACCGAAGCTGTTGAGCAGTAGGACTGTGACTTCTACAGTCCAAGTCATGTCCTCCAATTCGACTTCACCTCGAATTGCCAAATTGACTGTATAGTACAGCCTGTTATTCATTGACATTAAGGATGTTTTTGGTTGTCATGCCGACGAGTGGAGATCCATCAAAGTGACTTCGCGTTAGTGCTGCTTGAACTTTACTTGAGTAAAATTAATTGCCAGCCCGAACTTTCAGTAGTTATATTTCGTTTTGAAGGCAAAGCGAATAATTTTAGATAATCGATTTTACTTTATACCCATTATTTATATTGCATATAAATATTTAACAATTTACTGCTAATTACTTTTTCTGGTAAACTGGTGATGAAGAAGACAAATTATTCAATGAATTAACAAACAAGATGGATTATATTTCGACTGGAAGCTACTCAAGAAGCTTGCATTGCCTGCAATGATCACGTTCGTAACATTTAAAGCTCTTCTTAAAAACTACCTTATTTAAAGGGGTAAAAAGTAGCCTATATTCTCATCAGGGTCCTGCTTAAGCTCTGTGTATTTTTTTGGCAAAATCAGATCAGTAATTAATTACAAGGAAGAAGAAGAGGAGGAGGTAGTAGAAGGAACATACATACAAAAGAACAAGCAAACTTTTGAATCTTCTATATATATATAAATGAATCCCTATTTTCCCTTGGTCACGGCATCACGCGTGAACGGCTGGACCAATTTCGCTAATTCTTTTTTGTTGTGTTTGTTATTGTCAGGAAAAGGTTCTTATGAAAGAAAATTTGGAAAAAAAAATGCATCCAGGCGAAGCCGGCCACTAGTTTAATATAAAAGCGTCATTTGACATTTCATTGATAAAGTTTCGAAATATGTATTTACCTTCTAATTTTGAAGGCATAAACACGATACTTTACAAGTGCACTATAGCCATCAAAACCTGGCCATAGATCATTATTGCAATAGCTAATTAGTAAACGAGATGTTGCATAGATCAGAGGATTGACTTTAGTGCTAAAGTTATGTTTTTTTTCACTAAATACTGAATCCTCCCGATTCAGTATTTAGTGAAAGTGAGGCCATTATTTACTAGAATTCATGTTTTATAGTCAGGATGGCCATCAGTTGTAACATAAACATGGATAATAGTTAATGTTTCCTCACAAGGAGGTAGAACGCTCGTGAACAACCCTGAGTCTGGTGACGCGCATTCTGGGAAATGTCGCGCGAAAACCTAGCTGAAGAGATGAAATTACTTCTTACTCTCAAGGAAGAATTTCTTAGGTTGATCAAATTTACGCGTCGGAAGGATTTGCCCCAATCGCCGCTACAGGAGAAGACGCCCCGGGCGTCGGGAGTCGCAGAGCAATCCCCGGCCACCGAAGGCGCGGGCCTGCGGACGGCGAGCGTAGGGTGGCTCGCTGTTCGATCACCACCAGGCCCGGATCGATGACGCGTTGTGTTTCACGCGCGCCTCAAAGAGATGTCAGCATAGAAGACGGGGCCCGCTAGGGCCAGAGCCTGCCAGGGTACAGGAATTTGTTCGAAAAAGTCACCACGGCCCTGGAACGCAAAGGGCTTTAGAAGGAACACGGATGGGTTTTAGTCAGTAAGAGCCTGACACGCCCTTCCGCTCCACCCAGAGCGGAAGAAGTCATTTGATGATTTCCAATGCTTAAAAAAAAAGGGTGATTTAATTTGGAAAAAATATGACTTAAGTATTAGGAATGTGTCGATGGCAAATAGGCACAAGTTATTAAAGCTAGATTTTTCAACAATCAGATAACTTTTATTTGAGGAATAAATATTTGCGGTTTGACAGCTTTTGCATTGAAAATTTATAAAACCACAATATATTCTTCAGGTAAAAGTCATTGACTATTGAAAAATCGGCCTGAAAAGTTAATTTAAAAACTGGAGACTGCTTTACTCATGTCTACAATTTTTCTGCACATTTTCAGTAACACCTAGGTGTGAATTCGGGCTAGTAACGCGCCAACAACTCTACCAAAACCTCGTCGTTTGACACTAATTATACAGTGTTGCCATCAATTTTATGACCAGCAGATTAATTTTAAAATCGTCGACACCGCGCCTAGTGTTTAGGCTAGCCCATACAAGGCTTGGTAGGCGTGGTGATTGCCCACACCAATTACAAACCATATTATTATAACTATTCGCAATGTCATTACTGAATATAAATCAATATAATGTATATTAAATTTTAATTTGTGGTGGCAATACCTAGCAAGAATTAATTAAGTAAGTTAAAGCCTATTATCTCGTTTCACGGCTGTCGTTTGCAACTTTAAAATTGTATTTTGTACGTAAATTGGGGAATAATTTGTTTAGAGGAAATGGCGGATTTATTGTTGTTATTTGTAGCAATTTAATTGGTATTTTCACGGTTGGTTAGCTAGCTTTGTGATAAGGGCTTGAGTAGACTTTAAAGCCGGGTCTGATAAGGTCTTTGTTAAGTAATTGTTTGTTTGCAGGTTTACAATGCATAATTTTATTCGAAATAAGGGTAAACCGAGAAAATTCAAGCACTTAAATACTTTTAAAAAATGGTGATGAAAACCTGGATTTTTGCGAGTCCCTCGCATGGTTTTTTTTTAAGAAAGTTTAATGGTAGCCAAGATGATGATAACGAATGAAAAAAATAAACAGATGTAACTAATATTACTACGATTTAAGCCAAACTTATTCACGTAAGGAACTCATCGGCCATCACAGCGGGCCCAATCGTATGTTTTTTAAATATCGAAGCATATGCTGAGATAGCAGCCTTTTCAGTCATGCACGCACAGTCCTTCTATTATGACGTCACATTGTCAGTAGGAATCCGTTGTGAAACAAATATAGTGCTATTCGTCCTGTACAGCTCAGTCTCTTTCTCACAGAGGAATCGTGATGACATTTTTTTCGCTCTTTCATTTTGTTTTTCTCGTTTGCCTTTCCTGCCTCAAATAAATATGACTACATATTTTCAAGTCCAAATTCTTAACTTCACCAAAATACATACTAAATAATTAACAGAACGGAAACCTAAAACAAACTATTTCCCTCGTTTATAAACCTAAAGCAAGTTTGTACATGTAAAGCTTAAAGTTCGCCCAGCTGTTGACATTGTGCTTTGATCCACATTCGAGACCAGTTTCAGAGAGCTCTATGGGCCCTATGTATAGACGTGTTGTGCGCATTCTACGTGTGAATAATGTTAATAATATTAAAGTTGATTTAGTGAGTTGAAAATACTAGTTATATTGATGATATTAATGATATCTTATATTGTTACATGGGCGTTGAAAAAGTAAGGGGTAGGAAAGTACTGGTAATAATTACCACTATAATTATTGGATTCTTGCAAATACATATTTACACCTACAGTGCTCCAAACATCCCAAGACCTCCATCAATTAATTATGGTATAAATACTTTTACTATTCATATTATTTTAATTGATGATAAGTGACCGTCGGTGTCACAGTCCTGGTGTTAATTTTGAAGAGAAGCTGATCGATAGAGGCAGATCTAACAAACCCTGGCGTGGCGATTTGGACTCGTTCCTATCGGATTGGCCGGAGAAGGAAAAACACAAAAGACATTGGAAATGTTTTGGGGAATCTTTGCCCAGCAGTGCAACAATATAACATAATGTAAATATTTATAAATTGCCTTAGGTAATAACATAATACAAGTAGATATTATGTTATTACCAACCAACCAACGCAACCTGGTGAGTGTCGCGGGTAGCCGATGGATACAATGGGAGACGCACGGGACCGGCTGTTGTGGCGACTCTTGGGGGAGGCCTATGTCCAGCAGTGGACCTCTTTCGGCTAATATGATGATGAAGTAGTTAAATAATTATTTCTTTGTGTGAGACTAGTAGATATCTGCACTAGAATATCCTGTCATACAAAATACAGTGTTTTTTTCTTATTTAAGTAAATTAAAAAATACCATAAAATACAGCCGATGTAGAAATATCTTTCAAATGTATGTGTAATAGTGTGTATTACGAGACTACAAATCAGCCCGTTCAAACAAGGGCCCTCCACAAGACCAACTTTTGGAAACAATACACAGGGTGTGGGTCTAATTCCTAACATTCCATATTTCTAACCATAAACTGTATCATATTTAACAACATAATTATTATCAATGCAAGTACATGAAACTGAATAGCACACAAGCCGACAGACAGACAATATATATTGTCTTTATGATATTTAAATGAACGAGAATTAACATGTCAACATTGCGTGCCAATCCGACCTTATATTATTTACCTATTTAATTTCTTAGCGTATTCCCGTGACTTCGCTTGTGTAGCCTTGCTCAAAGGAACGTGCCGTTTTACAGGATAAAAAAACGTGTGCGTCTCGGGACGCCCGACAGAAGTGATAACTTAAACTAAACTAAAATGAACTATTTAATATGGGAAGCGTCTGTCCGAAATACGACTAGCGCTGTGGGTAAGAGTGAGGAAGAGCCTGCCTACCGCTGCCGTATGCGTGAGAGAAAGGGAAGCCACAAAGACTGGCGCTGTAACGCGTTACGTTACGAAGCGGTTTACCTTCCCATAAGAAGTTATCACTTCAAAAAGTAGCCTACGACATGCAGTGGTAATGTAGATTTCTATTAGGGACATAGGGCTGGTTTCAGAGTTGAGTATTTCGAATTCAGAACGTGTCAAACCCCACATTGATGCTGACAGCTTTTGATATTGATGCTAAAAAAGAGGTTCAAGCAATGCAAGTTCTTAATTCAGAAATCAAGCGATAATGTTATGAATTGTAGATTGTCAACTTGGCTAAGCCTGTAATGTACAATTAATAAGAGTGTACACAATGTCGATTATTCAACAACATTCATTGCGTCATTTACGACATCGAGCACTTATGAAGCAAAGGACTAAGTAGTTTATTTTAAAGTCTTCGAAACGTAACGCAATAGAATGCAATTCTGCCAGAGATTAGGTACAGTTTACAAACATATCAATGAACAAACACACAATTTTACCCCTTTACAATATTAGTTCAAGTATGCTAGATTATAATATAAGATGCTAGATTTATGGCCCCATTTACTGACCAATCAGCGGACGGCATCCGTGCGACTATTATCATTTAATTTTAATAGCGCAATAATTGTTTAGTAGTATAATAAGATAAGATTAGGTGTGATACAACCATTTTCGGGTAGTGCAAATTAGGTTCTATTATTATTTGCTTTTATAAGCCGGTATTATTATAGGACTTTAGTGGTTTATGACTGCAGAGTTATGACGCCCAAATTAGTATAATAATCACGGGAAATTAGTGTAACTTTGTAACTTTGAGGTTAATATAATTTTGTACCTAAGTGATGTGTTCTAGTTTTTTCTAGATACAAAAAAAAAACAAGAAAATGTTGAAGATTGCAATAAATACTTATTTTTCAACTGTCAGATAACTTACCTGACGAATAAATATGGCGCTTTGACATATAATAAAAATAATAATTTATTCAAATAAAAACGTCTACAAAAGTGTACATTTGGTCAACAGTAATAATATTTTCCATACAATTATAGTGCCTAAAAATAAACTAAAACTAAGATATTTTAATTAAACATGTGATTAACGGTGGTTCGGAATTGCAATGTTATATAGCGATCCGCCCGATCTAGGTTACTTTAAACCTGTGTTTCAGGCTGTCTAACCGCCATTTTTATTCCTTACATAACAGTTTTCTGACTAATGTAAATCAACCCTAAAAGTATTTTCTTGAGTGAATGAATTTACGGGGATGGAAATCGCCGAGAAAAATGCGGAGGTTGTCGAAAGAAAAAAAAACTCGAGACAATGCAGGCAAGCAAAAATATCACAAATTTTCAAGATTTAGAAGATACTTTTGGCCTTGTTTACCTAGGTATTATATCCATTAGTTAATTGTTGCAAATTCCAACACAATGACAGAGCCCCGTAAAATTGTACAACTGCAGTACAAAACACCTACGATGTAAAGTTATTGCGCAATTTGTGTATAAACCAATTTATGGCATGTTTTCTGCAGCACTGACAACATTGCCCTAATGCGAACTGGGTATAAAGTTTATTGCGGGCTAGTTTACACCTATGTACCTAAAATACATCTAATAATGAAAACGAATGGGCCAATAATTAAATATAAGTACGATGTAGGTACAAGTTATTCAGATGCAAATCTATACTAATATTATGAATGTGACAGTAACTGTCTGTTTGCCTGTTGGTTTCCTCTTAACGGCTGAACTGATTTGGATAGAATTCGGTACAAGGGTAGACCATGTCCTGTAATAGGACATAGGGTACTTTTTATCCCGGGAGTTTGTTCCCTAGGGATAATTTTCGACTTTCGGAAAAGAAAGGTACTATAAAAGTTACTCTGTCTATTCGTTTCTTACGTTGTCACGCCTAAACCGCAGAGCCAATTTTGATGAATTTTAGTGTGAGACAGCTTGTACCTTCGAGAAGGACCTAGGACATTTTTTTTTATCCCGGGAGCACGTTTTTTTGGGATAATTTAACGCGGGGGAAGACGTTGGCAGAAGCTAGTTATGGTTTAATAAATTCTAATAAGCAACGTGATGTAAGAGACTATAAAGATAGTAAAGTTGAATAGAAAATGGTGCATAACAGCCTGCAGTAAATCTTTTTAAATGTTAATCATCATAAACCTAGATAAATATGAATTCAAAAGATGACTCGAGTTAGGGGATTAATATTGAAAGGAATTATTTTTTAAATGATCGCAACTGGAAACGACATCATCCTCTCAACCAAAGTTTATGTTCTATTAAGGTATATTTCTAGATGGGTTTTAGGAATGCTACATTCATTATAAATACTTTAATGAGGTCATACAATGATGAATCCACTAACTGAGCTGAGTTAGTCAAAAGATGCTCATAGTTGATTGACAGTTACTTTCAATACTATGGACACTATCGCTTTTTTTCTGGATAGGAATTCATGAAATGACTTAGAGTCATGACTTGGAGTTTCAGACTCTTACTGACCAAAACCCAAACGTGTTCTTTGATATGCCCTTCGCGTTCCAGGGCTGCGGTTACTATTTCGATCAATTCCACAACCCTGGATGGATATTACAGCTTAAGGATTGCTTTAAGGTATTATTCTAGGCTGTAGCCAGGATTTACCAATGTATAATTCAACGTGAAGTAAAAAACTTTCAAAAAAAACAGTAAAAAACGACTTAATGTCTATTTATTAGCTTTGGACGGAACAAAAATATAGTGCCCGTCGTCCAATACATAACACCTCTAATATTAATAGGAATTCTATTCACTACAACCCGCTAAGTTGTAATTCAGTTAGCTAAACAAAACGCTGTATTAGTCATATGGTCTATTGTCCATGGCTGTCGGTCCCGCCGCTTTATCTTAATTGACTGCAATTTGATTTAGTGGCGCAACTGTTTACCAACTTACCTTTGCTATAAAACAACACCTATATACCAAACGAATTTATTGCCGAATATACTTTACCAACAGCATGTATAAGTTGGTCTTTTGAGGCACGCGCCAATCTAATATTTCGTTTCGAAAATGATCCGTCACTCAAGTTTCAATCTTGTGTCGTGTGACGTAGAGTTGTAGTTTGTTAGTGCGGTTACAATTTATGAGGTTGTCAAAAGGCATTGTGTGAGCAACGCCTAAGGGGACAAGTTATGTCACACAGTTATTTCTTGTACAACACGTCTGGTAGGAAAGTAACAAGGATATAAGATCTATATCGCGCCATATGAATTTGATTGAAGTTCAGGGGGCATACTATGAATTTGGTCACAAGATTGGACTCGAAATTAGGTTCTATTGAATTTATTGGTTCATAGTTATAAAATTACGTCAGGTTCTATCACAGAACGCATTTGATTCGAATTTGGAACGCGAAACGCGATTCAACTGTCTTTTTTCTAATTGGTCGAGGACGGCCATTTTGATTTCGTTTGACAGCTCTACTAATTCGTGTTGATTGGTCGTAGTAGGCCTCCAAAAGGTATGTCAGTTTTATCAGTAAATGACTGAATGAAGTGTGCACTGTTCGTTCCTTGATCGTTATCAGTAGAGTTGGTTTAGCAAATGAAACTTGTCAGCAAATAAATTTATCACGAGTGATACGATAAGATTTGTTCGCCTGTTTATTAACTGCCTGTTCGCCGCATAATATACATATAAATGGAAACTGGTTTTTGGAATATTTGATGATTCATTGATATGTCAAAGTGCGTGAGAAATCAAAATATTGTTTTGGTTTTAGGAGCACTTAGTTTCTATAAAATACATGCGTTTTACCTATCTTTTCCCAATTTTCGTGTAAGCGGGAGATGCAAATCTGTCGTGATGCTTCGGCAAAAAATCTGGAAATATTAGATATTTTATTTTCTAATAAATCCTTTACCTAAGTTTTGAGTAAGTGGAAGATGCAAATCTGTCGTTTTGCTTCGGCAAAAATTCTGAAAATATTAGATATTTTATTTTCTAATAAGTAGGTAATTTTTTACCTAAGTACTTTTGCTCAAACTAGGAGTGCGTTTTAAAAATATCTAGGTTTGCTTAACAGTTAACTGTTATCGTTCATAGTCAGTCATCTCTCCAGGAATGCTTATTTATTGCTCTAGATCCGCCTATATTTAAAACAAAGCAATAAACTACATCCTTCTACCTACTATCGAACCACGCGGAAGCACTAGTAACTACACGAGTGACGTCACATGACATACGAGTGTCAGTAACAACTAGGAAACCTTTAATTACCTACATTAACAACGTGTTTATCGTTGCATCTTCTGTATTCCTAGTATTTTCTCAGGTAATGTCAAGGTACAAATTACTTGGATGGTACTTGCTTCCTAGTTATTTACCAAGTACTTAAATAAGCTCATCTTTAATAGAGTATTCATCTTCGACATTTACATGGAAATTGTAGATCTCACAATCGTTGACTATCAGGCAAGATCGAAGACAAAGTAAGGCTCATCAAGATGAGAAACGAAAACAAAATAGATATCCTTACCATTAAAATAATTATGGGAAGTTGTCCCAGGGAAAAAAAACACTTGGAATCTAAACAATAATGTGCTTCTAACAGAGTATCATTGGATAAACACTTCTCAAAAGACTGAAAACAGGCGAAAATGAATGTAAAAGCCAGGACTGAGCTAAGTGTTACGTTTGCCGAGCATCTTTAAGCCTTTTCTTGAATTAACGTCCACAGAACACACGAGTATACGTGAAATACTGGTATTCAGCTGCATCCAGGTAGACTGGAAACCGACCCCAAGATAATTTGGAAAAGGAAAGACTACGAAGAGGATGATGAGTAAGATGCGAGACAACCTTATTCTTGAACAGGAATCATCATTCAAAATCATTCAATACGAAACGGACTAACTGTTAAGCATACCTAGTTCTCAGCAATCAGCGATCACGGATTAACCTCTGCTACCCCAACTTTGTAAACTATGACATCATCAATGCACAAGTGGATTCCTTAGTCACTCCAAACATAAGAATCAACGGAACACATTTATAGATAACGTCGAACAATAATTCAATCAACACTTAATAAGGTCATGGTTGAACCCGGTTCAACCTAAACCTTTAGAATCGATTAGTATTCGATACAAACGCATATTAATCAATCGGTATGCGGCTAAGATTAGATTAAAGTTTGTTTTAGTTTGTTAATTGGTGCAGATATAGCTATTGTGCCGGCAGCTTTGAAAGTTGAGACAATAACACTTTAGCAGACAAACTGAAAAAAAAAAAAACTACAGGAGAGAGATACATACTGTATTTGATAGAATAGCAGCCTGTATACCCGTAAATCTGACAAAGAGTCTTTAAGCAACAAACTTATTGACGAAGTGACAATCGATTTGGTTTAAGCAAAGCAACGCTGCAAATGAAGCAGCGAAATAAAAAAAAATAACAGAAAATAATTAATTTACTTCTGACGAAAAAATTGTGCTAACTTTGATCGTTTCAATTCAACTTACTCTATGCAACAGAAACCACTCATGCTAAAGTGCCTACCTACAATAATCTCAACATATCACAGCCAACATTAAAACACACTCAATTATAAACCACTTAAACTCGAAACACAAACACACAGCCACAATTTTTAAAGCACAGGTCACTTTCCGCCATCGTGCGCGCTTTGCTTTCAAGTAATACCACAAAGGCCACTATTTTTCACCAACAGATAATGTCCTAGACCAGACAGCTGAGCAAAAGGCTTGTCTTATTAGACTTTCGTTCGTTCCCTTGAAGACCACCATGGGAGAGGGATTTCTTGCTCGGATATGAGTCATGCTTCGCAGCCACACATTTGTAACTGTTTCAATGTTCAGATTGCAGTGCTTAAATAGGTGGTTAAGTGTATCTTGGGGTTAATGCGAAAAAAGGTTTTTATGTGAAAGTGTTTTTGTTGAACGTATTTCTCAGGTATTTACTCGGATTCTTGCCGTTTTATAAAGTGTTGTGTTTATTGGTTGTAGAGCTGTTTGTTCGTGTTTCATATTCTTTTAATAAGAAATATTCCGAAGAAACTTGTGTCTGATGGAACTTTCTTACTTATGATTGCAAACCGATTTGTTATCATTCTCTTGTCCTCATTACAATTTAATTGGTTTGCTGAGTGATTAACAACTTTAAATAATTGCTTTTGTATTTGACAAGGACTTGTTCGAAGTGGCCCAGGAAAAGAATACCTGGATAGATTTGGGGGAGGCCTTTGTCCAGCTGTGGGACTAAAAAGGATGAGCAAAAAATATGTTCCTCGTTTATAATTCCGAAACCAGCCACATATTTTTGGAGACTCATCGTGTAGAAAATAAAGCTTTCAAGAATATGACTACATACAAAGGTTGTTACTACACCAATCGATCGAATGGTGTGGTAGTTTTGGCTGATCGACGAATTCCGGGCGTTAAACAATTGATCGACCGCCGATCGATGCCATCGATTGATGTTGATCGATTGGTGTGGTAGCTTTGGCTAAAGGATTAGAAACTATCGATCGACGTCAACTAATTCATTCTACCATCGATCGACGATCGATTGAATGGTGTAGTAGAAACTATCGATCGACGTCGACTAATCTATTCTACCATTGATCGATGATCGATCAATAGGTGTGGTGACATCCTAAGAAACATCGCAAAAAATCAGCCAAAAACTCCGGATCAAACCGAAACCGATAGCAGAAACGTTGATGTGCAGATAATTATGAGTTATGACAAATGGCAGCGCATGATACTTTCTGACGAGTCCCTTCAACACACAACAGTACCTCCTCATACAATGGTTTACTCAAACTTTGTTCCAGCGTTGTAAGAGAATAGTTGTTACATTTCTCATACATTTGTTATAGCTATTGTTACAGACATCTCGGAACGGCTGACCATTTATTAATAGGACATATTTGGACAGCGAACGACGTGTAATAAATAAAGGTATACAAGTTAGAATTTGAACCGAAAGTCGGTTAGTTACGGGGTCTTAGACGAGATGTTGAAAGGTTTCGATTGGGCTTGAAATATTTAGTGGTGACAATGTCTCTTTGAGTTAACTTTCGTAGCAATTTGGGGCAAAGCGGGATTATTGTAGATTATTGTAGTAAATGACGCATTATACAACGTGTAACAGAATAAACGCAATATCTCTTAAGGGGTCATTGTACTCATCATTTGAACAACTTTTACTATGGGGCCAACCCCGAAATCGCGAAAAAAAGATCAGCTGTTCAGTACATTTTGTTTAAGTATGCGCACAAAAATGTAAGGGGGAGTCGATTTTTAACAAAAAACAACATACTACAAGTCTATGATTTTTCTAACATTGTGCTATTTTATTTATCACCAAAAATTTATTTTCAAAACGCATTTTAATTTATGTATCCGCATTTTATAAAATCGGTAGAAGACCTGATTAGTTCTGAACTATCGGGGATCTTTTTTAAACACAAAGCAGCTATCACATTTTTGTGACCCGGACCCGGGGATATGGCAGGCTGTTGACTCTTGAACACCAATTACAGTAATAAGTTAACTGCTCGTTGCATATAATCTCAAAGTGCAAAATACTTGATTTATAATAGGTAATACTTCTTCTTGTTCGTAACAATGAAGTAGTACTATTTAGCATTTCGTCTACGTATTTGCCATACTAAAACTACTCTATACCACACATTTTGTTACTGAGAAAATAAGTAAGGACTGGGGGCTTTGGGATCTTAGACCATAAGAAGTTTTGCGTGATTGTGACGCATCTTCCCAACTTGCATAACTTTTGTTTTTTTGGTATGCGTCATGTTTTGCAAATAAACTCTTTTTATTTCTTCTTTCTAAGTTATGATAATTTATTTGAAAACTCTTTTGTACACAGTTGTCATGGTAGTTAGCCAGTGCCTTGCCCTAGACCGTTATCCCAGTGCTAAGCGGAGCAGCGCAAGTGGCCCTTAGCAAAATATATCATAATAATTCCCTTACCCAATCCACATTACATCAGCCACATTTTGCTCATTTATATATCTGATGCGCAACATATAACTATCTACATAGTCCGTAACAACTTTGAAATATGCCTATTAAGAGCATTAGCCATTATTGAGCATATAATAGCGTAAGGAAGTCTATGAACCGGCTCATCAGACTAATTTAGGAAAATAAAGGGCCGTACGTTTTGAGAGAAAGGTAGATTAAGTTACTAAAGTATATTGGATGTGATTACTGTGAGTAATGATGGGAGGGTATGTATGTATGTATGTACCTATGGGTGATTAAGTATATGCGGAGCATATAGTGTATTTATGGTACGAATCTGCGAAGGAAACTTGTTGTATGAGTGGCGTAAGGACCTAGAAAAAAGACATAGAAACCTTGATTAGGTAATTGTTATTGACTCAAATATGAATCGTTTTGATTTTTGACCAATCAGAACATACTATCTTACCTACCGCTAGGTCTGAGATTTATTGCATTGCTGGTAACAGTTTGCCTACACAACTACAAACTCAAAGACTGATTAGCAGTCACAGCTTCCTCAAATCGGTAGTCTCGCTGTCAGGAAACCCAGCTGACGCCCGCTGTAAACTGTGGCAGGACACTTCTCCCCCAAACCATGGACTATTTACCACCAAGCGAATATTTTCCCGCAGGGACTAACCTTCCTTGGTCCACTTGGAAATCCCTGAACCGCCTCAGAACGCAAATAGGAAGGTGTAATTCGAACCTTGCAAAGTGGGGCTACTGTGACGGATCAACTGCAGGGAGTGGATGTGGAGCCGAGTCAAAAACCATGCTCCACCTCCTATCTTGCCCTCTGTGCCCCAAAACATGTAGCTGAACCTGTGATGCCACCAACGATGCCATGGAAGTACCAATGTTTTGGGGCACACAAATTTAAAAATACTTTCGTACCAGCGACGCGAAGAAGAAGAAGTTTGCCTATTGCAGTTTTCTGTCGGAATTCAAACTGAACTGAAAGGCTGTGGACCAGTTATAAAAGCACTCTAGATACTGTTATATTTAGAGTGCAGACTGACAAAACAGATGAATTGTTGATAATCTGGTTTGACACAGATCAGTCTGTCACTTATTTGAGTGTGACTGTAGCGGCATCAATGCCACCACATGAAAAACTTAGAAACGAATGTTGTAAGGCAACAAAAAGAACCGCAACGCCATCTATCCTGTCAGCGATGAACTACCAACGAAATCCTGCATCGCGCAAGCAAAGTTCTCCGTGCGATTTAAACATATACAATAGTCTGAATGTCCGCTATCGGGCAGTTGCCCACCAGACACAACAACCGTCTGGTCGGAGGATCCTCCCTTTTCAATGTAGGTTTGCGGGACTTTACTCTCTGTTCCGCATACCTCTATATGACTAGTACTACCTGCCAAAGGTTTTAGCAAAAGCAACTGGCCTAAATAAAAAAATCACTATAAACCCAGCCGACGAAAATAGTTCCCTGTTACAGTTCACTACCGGAAATTCGGAATTGTTTCTTTACTGAATTAAAATCAAGGCCATACGTACCTATGCCATATTACTTCTGGTTAGCCACGGTTCCAGGCAGTCTCTTATTATCTAGCTAGTGTGTGTCTCCTTCGTAATATCCACCGCTTTACTATTACACAACTGGCTAAAATAAAAGGCCTTCTAAAACCCAGCCGCCTAAATTGATCTACTGATCAAGCAGTGTCTCCTAAACCGTTTACAATAGACAGCTAAAAGCATTAGACTCAGCCGGTACCACAATGCAATTCTGCGTTGAACTAGGTAAAACATCTTAGGATAAGAGATTTATTTCTGCCAAGAAACAGTCGCCTGTCATAGTTCCCTATCGGAAATTCGGAATTGGTTTTTTACTTTACTCATTACTGAACGGAAATCAAGGCCATGCGTACCTACTCATGGAGGTAAAACTACGTCTAGATCGAGTTCTTCAAGCCACATGATCTCTGTTGAGCCAGAGGCTAGTTTGACACTTATTTAGTATGTGACCACTTCGTAATACTCTAATTAAAAAGTGTGCGACCAAATACCTAAGCTTTTACTACCTATTACACAACTGGCCAAAATAAAAGCCTCACTAAAAACCCAGTCGCCCAAATTGGTCTATTGATCAAGCAGTGTCTCCAAAACCGTTGACAATGGACAGCTAAAAGCATTCTCAAGGATAAGCTCAGTTATTGTGTAGTTTGTCGCCCGGATCGCTCGCGATGCGTATCTAACGCTTACTTATGTTATAACCGCTATGTACCAATTAGACTAATGAATTTAGGGCTGCGTATGTGATGAATGCGAATATATTTATGGTGTGGTTTAAAAGTTTTGATATAATGTACCATAACGTTTCAATTGAAAGCTACGTGGAGAGATCTTAACCGTCAACTTATTTTTGTTCTTTTTGTAGATGGTAAATTATCAAATGACGTTTCCCACTCGGGGAGGGGCGGGAGGGAGTGTGTATTACCTACTGACTAAAACCCGCTGGTGTTCCTTCAAATGCCCTTTGCATTCCAGGGCCGCGGTACCTCTTCCGAACAATTCTGCAACCCTGTTTCCCCTTCTGTCTGTTGGTTAGAATGTAGTATTTCTTCTTTGAACTCTGCAAAGCGCATGTGAAGGTCCTTACACTTTGGCGTAGACTTGACTGTAGTAGCTGTGTAAATCGTGTTGAGATCTTGTCATTTTCTAGTGTTAAAGTAGAGTTTGATCATTATGTTCGAGAGGTTTTGCCTAGAGGGCCTATCAAGATCTAGGAAGTTACTAGTTAGGTAGGTTCAAAGCTTCTTGAATGCTTTAACTGACAGCCCTACACAATGGTAGGAGTTCAACTACTTTCAAATCGACACAAATCGATGTATCGATTGAGAATACGTTATCTGGTTCACTACTATCCAGAGTAATGAATAGACTCGAATAACTTACAAGGGGATCTGAATAATCGACACGGTGGAATCAGATTGCTATCTATTTGTCGATTTATAAGGATCTCTGCAGTTTTCCGCTTACATACAATCGATTTCTTATCGTTTATCGTAGCAACCATTTATAAATTTGTTTGATCTTGTGTCCGTTCTATACAAATAGAGGACTAGATCTGTCGATGCTGGAATCTTAATGGTTTTGTGGCTTGGAAGTAAAGGGGAGTATGTGCGGATTAAATAGGCAATACTGCTTTTTATGCTACCTTAAAAATCAGTCGGGCCAGTGAAGGTGCACGGTGACAGTTAGGGACGCAGATCACTTCAATTTTGGTCGGCGCAATGTATTGTTCTATGGTCAGGGACGAGCGAGAAAGTAAGTGTAGGTCGGTGTTGGGTGATTCCTGACGCTGCCATGTCAAAAGCTTGGCACAGTCGAATAAGCTGTTGGTGTAGGTATACACTATACAGCGTGCTGAGTAGTCCATGGCATCACTCTTTTATTACGTATCTACCTATCCCTAGAAAGCTGTGTAGGTAGTGGAAAGATTATTTATTTGCCTTTATTCTGGGTAGCTTGTCCCTACATAGCGAGTGGTTAGTAAGATTTTCACATTACATTTGGTTAAAACCCACAAAAACAAACACGAATCAAATTCATATAGCTAGCAATCTTTTGTACGATTCTGGCAACAAAATATTTAAGACCAAAAACTTTTTACAATAAAATACAACCGACTTCCAAAATAGAAAAAGAAAGTTAATACTTTGTAGTGTTTTTTTATTTGGAAGTCAGTATTTTTTTTATAAAAACGTTTGTAATACTTATTTCATTTTTTAGTGGTAGAGGTACATCTAGTAATACCACTGGAAAGACACGGGAAAGCAAAAATACGCAATTTCGTTTACTTGGATGACAGTTTTTCCAGCTATTTTGATTTAAAAACAAAACTACTGAACCGATTTTGATGAAATTTCTTTGGGACCAATCGAAAAGTAGGTAAGTATCCTTTCACATAAAAAAAATATCAAATCGGTTAATAAATTACGGAGTTCTGAGGTAAAAAACATACAAAAAAAAAAACATACATCCGAATTTAGAATCTCCTCCTAAAAAAAATATTAAGCTATTGAAGTATTGACTAACCTTGATCTTTAATAGCATCTAATGCATGAGGCACACCAATCCAAGGACTGGGCAGGTCAAGGAATACTGCATCGGCTTTACCATTCAGCTCCTCACCAAAACCATCAGACAGGACATCTCGGTGTTCCGCCTACAAGATTAGAAGTTGCATTAGCTTGGCCAAGCAAAATCATAAAAGATAAATGTGAGTTTTATGAATATTGACGTAAGGTTTAAATTACAATAATTGAAGTGTGTTCATGATGTGCCACCACTGATTAACTTTGAAGGACTTTGTTGCAACAAGGATGCAAGAATGCTAGATCACAAAATATTTATTTTTATAACAAGCTTTATTTTGGTAGTCAAAATTATAGCTTTTTAATCAGGGACAAGCTCGACTCCCACCGAAAGGACTGGTCCATACTAGCATAAACTGTGGAAAAGGGAGATGGAGGCCTTTGACAAACTATGGGACAAAATATAGGCTAATTAAATCATCATCATTATATCAGCCAAGACTGCTGGACATAGGCCTCCTTCAAAGGGATTTGCCATAATCACCACGCTTGGTAGGCAATCACATTGTAGCTGTTGCAATGCACAGAGAATGCTGCTGCCCATTCTCGGGTGAGTCGCCTCTTACGACACCCACGGGAAGTTATGGTGCTATTCTTTTACGTCCGACCATACAGAACAGGCTTATGAAATAAGATTTGATAAATCTTTAAAGTTAATAATGTTTTGCATTTACTTACAGTAACGAAGTCAGCTAATCCATGTTCTGTGAACTCCTCCTGTGCCACCTTACTCCTGTGCTCATGGAAGTCAAATGTGTGGACATGACCATGTGGTCTCACTCTGCGTATTAGGGCATGGGTTAGGGAACCACTGCCAGTACCTGAATTAAATATATTAATAAATAATGCATAAGTTATGAAAAGTTTTGTTTAAGTAGTCCAGTTAATTTTCTGTTTTTTGCTGCTGGCTCTACAATATCATTAGCCTGTTTTCTTTTGTCTGCCAATGCATTTTCTTCGACACAAAAAAAATGTGAAGAAGATGGAAGAGGTTTTTACCAGCAGGGGACCGCACATTGCAAGGAATCGAAACAAATAATCATGTTTATCATCCTTTGGAAAGTAAACAGTTGTAATGTAAAATAGATCTATAGTAAGCTTGAGGTTGAACAAACAGACTATAGTATGCGTCAGATAAATGTGGAATAAAGTATATTGACCTTTCCCTAATAATTATTAGACAATGTTAAGGATCACGAGAGATGATGATTCGGGACAGCTTTGTGTCATTAATTCCGTTTTTCAAATTAAAAATGTCAATAATTGTAGGTGGGTTAATGACCGTTATTCCACGATTATCTGGCGCCTACTATAGCTAAATCTGAAATCTTTATAGCAATCCATATTGTAGGTACTCATACTAATTTATGGACCATGTCTGGCACAGCAAAATTTTAAATACAGGGTGAATTTGTCAAGTGTTTGGGATGACAAAACCTTGAGGAATAACCTTAACATAACGTGTTTGGGGTGACAAAACCTTGAGGAATAACGAAAAAAACTGAAATGAGTCTCAAGCTCAATTCTGATGAAGACTAAAACTGCATCATCTCGAGACTCTTTTCATTGTTTTTAGCTATTCCTCATAGTTTAGGATTTGGCCATCCAAATACTTAAAACAATCACCTGTATATAGGTGAAAAGAAGGGAGACTTAATATTTTCCTTATTACTAAATAATAAATTCAATGATTTCCTACCTACCTGCCTTTTGTTATTTTATTTTTTTATTAACTTACCAGCTTCTATAACAACAGAGCCAGGTACCAAGTCAAGTTGTAGCAGGATCATACTAATATCAGGAGTGTAGATAATCTGTGTGCGGTGAGGCAGGGTCAATGACCACAGCTCGGGGGTTGGTTGTAACACATGACCCCAGCCTTTTGATAGTTCCACCTAAGAAAAAACAAAGTGCTTTTAATAGTGCAACATGGTTCAAGACGAAATTAAAAATGAATTAATGTTTTTTTTTGTTTTTGCAAGAAGGAAAATTTATATTATTGACAGTTAGTCAGATGCACTATCTTATGATAACCCCAATAATACACACCATATGGCAGTGTAAACTTTGTTATAAATTAATATTTTAATAACTAAGTAAGAAAAAAAGCCAGAGGGTATTTATTAAAAGAAAAAAGTGACTATGGTATTGGGTTTCAAGTTTTTAGTTTGTATTTTACATTTCTTATTCATATAGGCTATAGTAATTATTGCTTCTAAATAAGAGCCACTTAGTATAAATAATATTGTATAATGCACAAGGACACCACAAGGGGTAACTGGTTAACAGGTTATTATTATGGTATTGAGGTTAGAAGTTTATTTTTCTTGCGGTTTCGCACAACATTTTCGCTGTCCTATTGTCGTATGTTATATTAATGTTATTTTAAGACTCACCCGGGAACCATATTCAGCTCCGATGAGAGTTTTTACTTTTAGAGCGCCAAAAGGAGTTTGATACACATTTTCTATCAATTCACCCTTTTTGTTTTTCATTTCAGGCCGTACGTCTATTGCGTACAGGTTATTACTTAGATACAGGATAGCTGTATCTCCCTCTTCAATTTTATCTTTATAATTCCTGAAACTCATCTTAATTTGTTATTTTTATAGTCTACAAAGTTTGTAAACAAAACAACGACACGAGGGGTGTTTTTAGTTTTGACGTTACGTTTCGATTCTCATGTTTTCTGATAAACGTCAGCTGTTCAAAGCTCTAGTTTAAATGGGACAAAAACATTTTTTTTCTTTTGGAATTGCAACTAAATACATGTTTTTGAATTTATTAATAAAAACTTCCAAAAAAACCAAAAAATTACAAAAAACACCAGTCACAGATTTATATAAACATACGTCATGGAAGCAACAACCAAACGAAATACAGCGCAAGCTTGTTCTCCATGCTCCATGCTCCATGCTCACTACCTACTTTGTGCTACGTTATGATTGGTTAAAACAACTTGTTCTATGCTCAGTCAATAAAATAAACTAGAATTGTTGGTTGTTTTGAAAGTTGTAATGAAAAACTTACTCAGCTTGACGTTGCTTGGTTGCGGTCAAAATAGATATTTTGTGATTTAATGAATTTACCTAAAACATGAATAAATAAGTGGATAATACATGGACATGTCAGTGCACTATCGTTATTAAAGCCAAATTCTTATGTTTTCCTTGAGCTACTGAAGAAATATGGTGAAGATGGACGCGTCCAAAGTGACGAGTAAAACTAGCTCGTTGAAGGCTCTTATCCTCAAAGCCTGGAGGGAACGATGGACGGACATACAATGGGGCATCAACATCAAGACCATACTCCCAAGAGGCGTCAGTGGCGACCTGTATAACCTAGCAGACTGCATACTCCAGCAAGCAATGGTTGGATGTGGAGCAAACCAGTTAGTAATATCTTATTTGAAACATTCTTTGGCATCTCATCTTGTGTCATATGCCGCCGTGTTGCAGAGAATCGCGAAATTTGATGCATTTCATAAACCTCATTGTGTTATGAGCCTCCTAGAGTTTTTGGAAGGCGTTCTCGATGGAATTACATGTCGTGGGAAAATGGAAGAGGAAGTGTTATCGTTGGCTGTGTCGTCAATAATCCTATGGCTACTCCAAGTGTACCATTACAGTCTCAGCAAGTACCCATCACCAAATCCTGTTCAAAGTCAAGAACTGCTGGAAAAATCAACAACACTGTTGAATTCTATTATGAATGCTGATTTCCTGCTCGCTATGTTCTACTTAGCTAAACAGAATGACCCAAATGAGTACAGTGAGGTGACGAAGAAGTGCCAGGAGATCACAGCATTTATGATGATGAATACTCAATTCAAGGCTCCCGTCACTATCCATGAGACTTTACAGAAGATTTGCAATATGGATATTGATAAAATAGCTCCGTTGAACAATAAAGCAGAGCCTGTAACTCATTGTTTGCAAGCGTTAATAGCTGTTAATGTGCTATCTAACCCTAGTGCTAATATGCAACAGCTATCCAACCAGCTTCTCATGGTACAGAGAATCAAAGGATACCCGCTATCAAGACTGTATTGCGAACTGATTAGAGCATGTTTTATTTCTCTTAATGATTCAAGCAAGGATGCCACAAAGCAGTCATTGTGGGCTGCCTTTACTTTCCTCAAAATACCTCAAGTCATTCACTATTTGCACAATATGTGCGGTACCACTGCCAAAGATAGTGAATACTCCATCGAGATTGCTGAGGCATTTGAGAAACTGCTACAGTCAACTCCGTTACTAGATGTTGTTGACACAAAGAACTCTTGCAACAGTGTCATATCTCTGCTAGAGCCTCTGGTGAAGTTGAATGTAGTGTCAGAAAGTCACCTGGCATACTTCAAACAGAAGCGGGAACATAAAGATGTCAAACTACAAAAGTTGGAGCCAACCGGGCTTCAAGGATCAGTTCCATCATTCATCACAAGAGCTGAACCAACTTTAGCTGGTATCTTGAAAACAATGGGAGGTGATTTTCATAAGACTCAGGAGTCTTTGTATGCTATGCTTTGTCAAATTGTAGTTGGTGGGACAACTTTGGATACAATCCTAGCAGTTGCCACTGTTGAAGGGAAGTTGAAACTGTTTGTCTCTAGATTGATAAAATTCAATGAATTTGCTCTGCTTGCTGCCAATGAGAAGGGAGCTCCACAGTCAAAAGTTTACATTTTTGATATTTCATTTTTGATTCTGTGCTCAATTGTACAAGATTATGGCGCCGATGCCGTCCTTGATGAAAATGGGGACTCATTTTTTGAAAAATGGGTAAAAGAATGTATGGTGTATCAGGGAGTACATAAATCTCCTGATCAGATTCTCCAAAAATGTGATCCTCAACTGGTGGAAATATTCATCAATCATTTGAGTGCTCCAGAATTTGATTTTAAAAACACAAACATCAAACCCCACGATCTTTGTATGAATGTCAGTGGAGTGATAAAAGAAATCCTATTTGCTTGGGAACAAGGTTCTCTTTCGGCTGCAGATGTCAAGTGTATGTTGGATTCATTGAGACAGAAAATGGCATCACTGGCCGTTTGTGCCTCTGTTTGGTTGTGTTCTTACATAAATGTTGTGCATCAAGATGCATTTTTGAAACCTATCAACATGGTGCAGCAGTTTTTGGTGCCTGCCAGTGAAGTTGAGTTGACACAAATCGAGAATTTCAAAGAAAGAACTGTTTTGATGTGTCAAATTATCAGAAAGATGCAGTACGATATTCATCCGCCTTCGGTGCCAAAATCCAAAGCCTTAGCATTAACTCATAACATTATATCAAGGCAGCCCATTCTGGAACAATTGCAAACAGTTTGGGAAGACATAAAATCGAGAGGCTACCTACACATTGATGCTACACATACTATAGAAAGTCTTCTGAATACAACTGGGCCTATTTGGTTCGTCACAAACTTAGTCAAAGAAACCCTGAAATTCCGTTACCAGGAAGATCTTGATAGGTCAATCGACATAGTTCTTGCTATGTTTCATCTGGATATTGAGAAATGCACCGAGGCTTTGTTACTTCATGTCTTACCGCAATACTTGTATAATGCTAAACTGTGTGAGGATCTTGTTGAACCGCAATGTGCTGTGTTGGCGAAACTGTCAGTTTATTGCGTTTACGCTGCTCTAGAATACAGCAACTTGACCAAAGGGCAGATATCCAGAAAGCGTCGTCACGACGATTCTGAAGACATAGAAATGTGTACATCCAATAAAGTGCGGAGGTTGAATGACAACTCTTCCGACAGCATGTACTATTCACAAGGACATAGTGTTTCTGGGATCACATTGAAAGAGCCTTTACTAACGGCCCTAGATACACTGTACACGTCTTTCTCCCAATTGGCTGGAAAAAATGGCGACGTTACGCCGCAAACTGATTTTATTCTACAGTTTCTCGTTTATGTCGTGCAATGTGGACACGATAGAGCGCCATTAGTCTTGCAGAAAATGCCAAGTGAGCTTGTACCAACACTTATAAAATGTCTTCCCGATGGTTTCAATATAAGTTTGATCCTGCGATTGTATGATTTATCGACCCCTTATGGACGAAAAGATACTGCTAGAGATCTATGTCTTATGAGGAATATGCGCCTCAGACCTGATTAATTTGAATTTATATACTGTGAGATCAATTTAAATTGTCATTATTATATTATAGCTTATGTGTAAAATAAAATCAAATATTGAATTCAAACTTTTATTTATTTCTTCAAATCCTTGATCTGTTAGAAGGAAAAATCAAACAAAAAGTCCAAGGTCATAATAATCTTTACTTTGCAAAACGCAATCAACAAAATAGTGGTCATAAATTAATACTAGGCACTTCTCCTGTTACAAATAGTTGTTCCTGCTTCGTATTTTACACACTTACGACTATTTTGTACAATATTCTTAATTCTATGAGTTCCAATACTGGACGGAAATAGAAATTGTTCGGAGAGGAATGCTCGCAAACTAGTGGACAAAGGAACTAAAGTTAATTTGTGTTTTGGGGCATTAAAAAACCGTTCAGTAAGACACAAATTAAACCATCAAATCAATTAGTATTTGATTGAATATAGAAGAGGGTTTGATGGATTACTTTGAAAACTAGAGATGGGCAAATACAATTCCAAACGAAACTCGCTTTAAAAACTTCAGCATTTGTTTAAGTCGCTAGTTGCTTTTATTAACTTTTTATATTTAAAGGCAGAAAGAGAAATTAGAGCGACGAACTAAAACCAGACTAGCTATTGTTTTATTCAATAGGGACTTGCAACCTCGTAGTTGAACTGTACCAGAAGCAATATTGCGTCTGCGCAGAATTTATGAATAGCACTGGGAATAAAAGGGGCTAGTAAAATGGACGGCATCGATTTACCAAACTAGTGTACTACCTATAGATATTTACAAAAATAATACATTTCGTATACACAAACAAATCACATTGAATGTGAACAATAATAATCTACGCGCTAGTATTTTGTACAGAATCCAGGACGGACAATATTTATGTACAAATTAGTAATTAATCTATAAATTATACAAAAAAATAATTAAACACAAAGATCACAGGAGAGTTCCAGAGCTTTTCTATAATTAATAAAATTTATTATTACAGGGTAACAAATTATTATTTAACTATTCAAAGAAATTACATGGAATTAAGCTACAGTTATAACGCAGGCTTTTTGGCATCCGGTGAATCTGAATGTGGTCGATCTAGAACAATAAGAAAAAGGGAACGTTAATATATTTTATTCTGATGTTTTATCTGGTGCAGGTAGTGCAGACGCATTGCTGCTGCGCATTTATCTTGCTTTATTTATGTATCTACAATCTCTGCACTTCGAAACAGATTCCAACTATCTTAAGATACGAAATATTGGTTCCAACAGTAGGTAGATACGATAGCTAAAATTCTCATTCAATTCAAATGCAGTAACTTACCAATTTGCCTTCTAAGTACGTCTTCCCTAGATGCATTATACGCTGGCGGTGGATTACTGACCCTCATTGGTAAACTTAATCTATTAGGATTCGAGTTTTCATCTACCGAGTTCTCCGCGCTGTTAGCGAACGTTGTCCTTTGACTCCTATTCCACGTCTGTTGATAGGAACTTTCTGTGGTTATTGTGTTACATCTATTGTTAGTATGAGGAACATATTGCTCTGGTGACCAGTCGAACACGAAGGTATGACTGTAGTTGTGGGTGTAGGCTGTAGGTGTCCCGGACGGCGTAGGAGGCGTCGTCGTCACGTAAGGACTCAGGTCTTGGTGACAGACGTCAGGCACCTTTTGTAGCGCTGATTCTGACCACGTGGGACTTGGGTTCCATTGGTCAACCATTTCTGTTTCTGTTATGTTAAAGTTTTTGGATCCCGGTCTTCTACTGGCAATCGACCCTGCTGAAACTGCTATAAGTGTATCTCCTCCTGATGTGATAGTTGAAGGTGTGCATCGAGGTGACATATTTGTTATTGGGGTATTTGATTTGTCGTCTATACTCTTTCCTTTCCGTTTAGCATTGGGCTGGATCCTCGTATCCTCTATCCGTATATTGTGGTACCTGAAATAGGAAACTAAAGTTACACATGTGGAATTTCAATCGGACTAACTACACAAGATCGTCACAGTTAATCAAGCAAACTAATTTCAAGATGAAATTAAATTATACGCGCATTCCTAAAACGACATATTTGATGGACAGCATGAGGTCATAGTGCAATTAGCAAGATCATTTCTAGGTCATACCTGATACTTGAAACTCTATGTTAGATGGACTGACAATTTGAAATTAATCGAGTTATGGCCATGAACAGTTTAATTCCATTAGCATAATTACCAATTGTTGGCCATCAAATCGGAAAGTAGAATATCTTACCTATTTTCCTGCAGCGAGACTGAATAATCGACGGGTCCGTTGTCTGTCCTTTCGTAGGCGTAGTGCATGGGTGCTATGTGTGGTGGGACGTGTGGTATGTGAGGTTGTATGCCAGGGTTCGGCATCATGACTGGCTGGTTGCCATTGATGCAGACGGGCGGCGTTGGCGTGTACTGCATCGTAGGAGGGTAGACTTGTATATCGGGGGGTGGAGGCCCATACATCCTCGTTGCTGCTTCGTAAGCCAGTCCGTAGTGCAACTTGGACTGTACTGCGTAGTAGTGGTAGAGCCAAGGATTGGCTTTCATTACTGCTGCTTCCTGTTCACTGTTGACAACAAAATCTATGTTAGAATAAAATAAAGTTGGTAAGTTTTGACTAGAATTTTCCTAATCCTTAACAAAAGTCGAAAAATAATAAAAGATTATTATGCGTAGGTACCTATTTTGCTAATGGTTAATAAAATATTACCCTTGCATCTACCATCAATATTTATCTGAGTAGAATAGCTTGTTCAATCGCAAGAAACCATGAACTCGAAATAGATCGTAAGTTATGAGGTACGCAAACAATTAAAATAAGTTTTAAATGGTGATTGCATATAACTGGAAAGAATTCACGTTAGTCTCTACGACATTGTTACAAGCTTTAGCCATTACTAGAATAGTAAAGAGGAGTACTAAAGTTTAATGTTTATATTTAGTGGGATTCGTTTCGCCATGCGTTACGACCGCCTATCAATTATGTATCGAAGTAGTTTAGGCTATGTTCCATTACACTAATCGCAGATAACGACAGTATATTAGACTTGTAATGTGTTTAACAAGTCACTGTTGTTCAGCGGCCTTCTCACAAATACTTGAAATAGAGTTTGCTGTCTGAGATTTTCCGATAAAAGGCCCGCATTTTCGAGCGGCGAGAATTTTATCGCTTCCATTATAAAAGCGTTTTCTACTGAGGGAAGTTAACATTCTTTATCCAGCACTTTGGAAATGCTTTGACAAAGCAAATCAACGTTCTTTTGTTGAACAATTTAATTGTTTTTATCTACAATCGTCGTCTCGTCGTAAGATAAACGTATTGCCAATAAAGTTAGTTAACAACCTCATGTTCGTTACTGGTTAACAAATGATACATACGTCTGTTATCTACGTCACACATCTCCGATTGTCGACAAAATGAGGAACATTTAAACAAACGACATGTAATGACTGTTCGGGTAAGGCAAGGTGAATACACAGTATTGAATTTGTACTTAATGCAACCTTTCGCGCGAGTTCACTTAGCGTTTGTGTTTGCGACCTTTAAGATAGTGGATGCAGGGAAATGTCACATAGTTGGACTCAGCCCTGGACCTACATCGGTACAGGTGGGTAGAAAATGCTTGAAAGAAATAATAGCGTGAGACCGAATTGCTAAAACATTCATATTCATTGCATGTTGGGTGGCTTAGTTGATGGCGACAAATAGATTTATAATTAGTTGTGTGCCTCATTAAATAATGCCGGACCAAGTTTATTGGACTGACAACACACTATTTAGCTTTTGTTGTTTGACTGGATGAAATTATGAGGATAGAGTGTTATGCTGTTTTACAAATTGATTAGCTTTGCTTGGGAAACTACATAAATGTTGGTTATGTATTTTCTAATGTTTCAAGTTTTCTGGGATAGATATAAGACGCAATTACTCCAGGAATAGACATCCTTTGTCTATGTACTTCGTCAAAATCGGTGCCCGTCGGTGTTCATCAAACAGAGCCATTGAAAACTTGCATTTTTAGAATTCTGACTACCTTTGTAAACAGTTGAGATAACCCATATACTGTGATAATGTAAAAACCGTTAATATTTAAAAATAATTTGCTATAAATCAGTCCTCAGAAATTCAACCGTAGAGTTGACGACGACAGTACATCAAAGTGTAGATATGTGTCGGACGGCGACAAATCGCTATTACATTCACTGTAGAGAAAGAGATACTGTGGTGAAGGCTTCAGATCCAAAATGGCGTCGGGATAAAACGTTATTCCTATGTTTACATGCGTTCTGCATTAATAAACTTGACCTTTAAGACCTTTAGTGATTTATAGCTAGCATGTGCTAACATTTTATTTATGTTAAAAGCCTTACTGAACTTGGTATCGCAGAAACAGTAGGTAAGTTATGCACATCAGTTGCCATTAATTTTATGCTCATTTGTGTAATAAGTTATTTTGTTTTGGAATAAACTGTGTTAAACGCTCGATTTGAAACGGTTTAGTGATGAATTAGTACCTACTTGTTCGTCGGGGATACGTTGTAGGATAGTAACATGACTCTGATGCCAAAAAAAAAACGAGCACCAAAAGCGCGCCTTTTTATTTTTAAATTGCAGAGGACAGTAGTCGGTTGTCTTCCTTTTAGGTAAAGTACGTGTAGTCAGAAATCCGAAATGATTTACCTACGTGCTCCTTAGCATCATAAGTTTGAACACGTATTTAGTTAATTATATTAATGTAAATCTGCCAACGTCTATAAAATGTCGTAGATCCTATTTAACCAAGATCCTTTAAAGATAATTTTCAAGGTTCAAGTATTCTAGTTAGACTTTTTATATTGTCTACATAATCCGGTGCTTGTTATGCATAACCGAGTTAATGGAATGTTGGAAATCAACGTATCCGTCCATGTTCTCAGTTTCCCGCCAATTTGTGCGTCCGCGCAGCCTGAACGCATAAATCTCGTCGACATGACGTAGGCGGTCGACATGTTGACAATTTGTTGTCGTTCACCGTATCACTTGTACTGTACATGCCATAGGTGTGTATAAACAAGCGTTAAATTACTTGCTCATACACTTTCAACACAGATATTTCTTTTTTGATACTCTAAAGTTTCTAAACAACTACAACGGTTCTTTATTGATACCTACACGACGCGACGTGTCTTCTTCAAAAAAAAGCGTCACTTGCCCCTTACGCAGCATGTTTTTATGCCTAAAAGTAATGAACCAATTAAACCTGGAATAGTAACATGATTTTTTGTTGCAAGAAATATACTAAAGAAATCTCTAGTCACTATGAATACCCGTGAAATGTTTTCGTTACCTACCGATAAAACGGCTGGTAAAAGTAAAGCTCGGGACGCCATTAAATCAGTTATTCACGTAAGCCGGGCTCATTATTAAAAGCAACAGTATTTGTCAGTGGAGAGCACGAAGTAACATGAGTAGGTTGCGCAAGAGCATCAGCGCAGAAACGTGACAAATGACGCAATCCCGCGAACAATGCAACTGAGCTTGTGAGCACAGCGGATTTATAGCCACCACCGGACGACTTTTGGTGCAATTTGTGAAATAAAGCGTTCGTATAATTTGAACAAGGAATTGAAGTTCTAAATTTAAAAGAGGGGACAACTGACACAACAATATTGAGTTAGATAGGCAAAATCTCTTTGGTACGGCCCTTTTTCTAAGAATTTAATAATTTCCAAACTCCGTTTTTTAACGATTATGCTTATTAAGCATGTGTATGTGCTTATTTTGCCCATAAGATAAGTGCTCAAAATATGGAAAAGTATGGAATTTAATAATTTCCAAACTCCTTTTTTTAACGATTATGCTTATTAAGCATGTGTATGTGCTTATTTTGCCTATAAGATAAGTGCTCAAAGTATGGAAAAGCACAAAGAATTATCTTTTTACTTTCAATAGTTTAGTAACACAACCATAATGTATGAACCGATATTTAAGTTTACAAATGTTAGACCTAAGTAAGCCTACTTAAGTCCAATTTGTTTACCCGTCTAACTAATTGCCTAAGAGCCAAAGCTCTTAAAGTTTCATAACTTGCATTTTGAGGTAACTACGTACTAACGTACATAATTCGTGCTCTAAACGGTAAATGGTCTTCAGGTGTTAATATCGCCTAAATGTCTGCTTATGACATGCACCACTCCCTTCAAGACCTAAGTGGCTAAGGACTGCGCCACCGCCCTTTGTGCCTGATTGTTTAGGTCAGCTGGACTGTCACCCACTCGCCCATTCAAATTAATTTAGATTTACTATCTAAATAGCGCCTACCAGGACTAATATGAATCGGTCTTGTCACTGTAGGCCGAGCCATAATGACTTTGTTCGCGCCGATTATTATCTAGATGCCTAATCCGGATTGTGAATGGTGTTGAATTTAATGTTTAGGAAAGTGTTAAGTCAGACGTTATCTTAATTACGCCTTTAATGGTATGCGCCATTGAATAAGGAAGTAGCTCCTAGGGAAATCTTTCGCATCGTCGCAGAATCTGTTCGAACAGTCGCAGGCTCCTTATAGCATTCATAGGACCGCTTATCTACAATTTTAGAACTGATTGATGGCTCTAATCATAACTCAAGAATTTCGAAAAGAATCAATCTTCCAAAATGACTTTCTACACAAAAGTTCACTCATACCAATCCAGCCATACATCTCGAGCAAATTTACTAAATTAGCAGCAGTTTTCGTGTATTTTCGTGCTATAAAATATAGACGGTTGTATCCGTCGGGTCCATCGATCAAACCCGGCGCTTGTTAAACACCGTTTCTCACATCACAACAATAGCCCTTTGCAGGCATATTTCAAGCCATCCCGATAGTAACATCGGCCGGCCGATCGGCTTGCGAGGCTCGCCCCGGCTCTATAAATCACCCCCTTACAATATTTATTCTCTGTGAAGCTTCACTACGAACTCTAGATGTTCGATCGAGTTTTAACACTCGATTGCATAGAACAGAACAGATAAATATTCGCAATACAGCTTAGAAAATAAGTATGGGAGATCAAAAGCAACGCCTGCACCGAGTCACTGATTAGAGAGATCAGAAAACATTCAGCGAAAGTTGTCTCGGTATTCGTTGCTTGCGAACTGTCGCTTGAGCATGTGTGATCGTTAAATTGAATTTATTATAGCTGTGTTTCCAAACTGTACCATTGCCTACCATGAAACAGCTTGGAATGTCGACACGAGAGCAAAACACCAAAGAATAGAAAGAATAACGAATGCTCTGAATGAAAATGATTACGTACCATATCATTAGAAGAGTGTAAGCCAAATGTGGGCTATTCCAATCAAGACAAGTAAACAAAATGAAACATAATTGGCCTTCTAAAATTGCTAGGCTATGATTGTGACTATTAACGTCAATTAACGAGGCATAGAAAAGTTATGCTTGACTCATGAGCAGTCTATAAAATGGATTGTCTTCTTATTTAGAAAACATGACTGTGTAAGTTAATATTTACATTAATTGGCAACTTGGTTACGAAGATAGTTTCTAATATGCTGTAACGGTTTTTGGAATTTCAAATGAAACTTCTTTTTGCAGAGAAAGCGGCCATTTTGGATTTTTGACACGTTTTTGCCGCCAGAATTTCTTCTTATTTCTTACCTGTTCTTTAGCAACAAATTCGAGTTTCCTCCAACAATAGTACGGGCCGTGTTTACGCGAGAGGCGTACGTCGTACGACGTCATCTAGTATTGATATCTCAATAGGGAAGTCTGTAAGTGACCGCGTTAAGTTATGACCGTAATTTTTCAAAGTCGGCGCACCGTGGGCCGGCAGAATTATCGGTCCGGTTAATAGTGTGGCTTTGGGCTCAATTAGCTCGCGAGCTTTAGCTTAGACTTTCAGATACACTTGGAGTTATTGTTCCAGGGAGCTTTTATTATCTTGTTCGTTTGTTTTTAGTGTTTCTGTCGTGTTGGTATTTTGCAATCGTGGGCAAGTCTGTAAACTTATTTTTAAGAGATAGGTAGACGGTTCCTCCTCAAGTTGGTTCATAACAATTTGTGGTTCTGGATTGTTGGGACTGCTTTACAAGCATAATATCAATACGATCAATATGATTTAAAAAAAGCCATGGCATAGGAAATAAAGTAATAACCTATTCTAGGCTATTAACTCACCCACTTCAACGGCCTCAACTGGCATTAAAGAAGCATTTATTTATGGAGATATGTATCTTGTACTAGTCATACCAGCATCAGATTTATTTGCCACTTCAGCACATCCTATAAAAGGAAATATTGCACGTTGCATCTTGGAATTTTAAAAATGTTGTCGAGATGAACGCAAACAAAATACCTTGTAAAATTATCTTCAATTATGGTTTAATTCATAATTACCGGTCCGGACCGCACAGCCGTAAACATAATTGGTTGTTGCTTGAGCGCTGGTAACTTGACGATAAATATCATGCCGTTTAGTATTGGTTTACATGATATTGTTTTGTGATGGTAAGGTTTAATTTGATGTGTGGGTTGATAAGACTGTATTTAAGTATAATAAGAAAGTAGGAAGAGAGAATAGGCTTTAGATGCCAAAGTCTTCTAATGCTTTGTCCTGTCCTGTTCCCATTATTTGGAGACGGGTATCCTCAGTATTCTGCGCCAGGATATCTATCCAGTGTTGTCGGCTCCGGCAATTGCGCTAACTTGAGGTCTTTCAGAATCCAAAGTGCTCACATTTTTTGGTAAACCGTATGATAGATATTTCGAGCATATTGTAACCAATCTGTATCTGTGTAACGGTCCTTATGTATTTTATTCGACAAAAACTGCTCTACAAAAATAAAACAAATGAACTAAGAGTAACTGTTAAAAATTGCTGCTTGCAGTTGAATGTGCTGAAAATCATTTCATATTTACCGAGACATTCATTAACTAAATTAACAACTTTCTAGTAACGTAAGAGACATTTTGTGTAATTACTTCTTTTATGATCCTCCTGAGTACCTAAATCTTTGATCGAAGACTACTCTATACACCACAGAGTAGTGTGAAAATCGAATGTACGTTTCGTCTGAATTAAATATAATTGAACCGCAGGGCACCGCACTATCATTGAGTATTCGACGGGTCTATAAACCCCAATTTCGCCAAGTTGTGTTTGGAGCAGGAGCAGGAGCAACGCTTGGTGAACAAACGCTTCAAAGCTTTCCAAAAAGGCCATTGTAATTTACGACTTTGTTACTCATTGTACATGAAAAGATTTCTCTCAAATACCCATAGTTCTAAGTCGGTAGTGTCGGTACAACGGTGTCCAAAACATACAGCATTCAATTCGGTTGCCAAGAAAGTTATCAACTGATAATGATTTGGTTCTTTTAGAACCGTACGTGATAGCCATTGTGTTAAGCTGCCTGTAAGCAGCAGTATGATCTTTGGTGCAGTGATGGTTTTTTTTTTTATTGAAACAAGTCCGCCACACATTCCCAAACACTGCAACTCCTAAAATCCAGAATCAACAGTGGCGACCACCAGAAAAAGACCGCGTCACTGAAACTCGACGAGTCCCGGAGAAACGATTCAACTGTCTTGAATCTCGCAACGAAATTAAGCAGAAAATAACAGCGTTGAAAAATATATAATTTCCATTTCCGTAGTGATGGATAACGGCTTTGGTCACTTTAGAGTATATACGAATTTGCTGTTTCCGCAAAGGTTGTCATTCCATTTACTTACTACTCCCTGTCCACATAATTTGAGCTACGATTCGGCGATAGAATTATTTGTGTTACTCCGAGAACATTAAATGTGATTTAAAGTGCTTTATTTATTACCGCGCCATATGGTGTTTGTTACTTTAGTACGGAATTTATTCAACGTTTCGCATTTACTTGAGCTTTCGACGTTTATTGATATATTATAATAACATCATGGTAGTATTTTGCGTACATTTGGGAAATATATTTAATAATTAGACATGTAATTTGATCTTTAGTTGAAAATAATAACTGTTATGCGCTTTTGTGATTGAAACAGTAATTATTTGTAATTTTGAAGTGAAATAATGTAGATAAATTGCTTGCAGAAATAGTTAAGGATAATAAGTCAAATGATTGCTATGGCCTAAGAAGTTGACTTATTACAAATAAGTTGCCCTATGGGAAAATATCTTGGTTAAACTTTGGGTAGGTATAGTTTCTAAAAACCCGCTTATTTGATCGTCCCTAATTGAATAGGTAGAATATCTTGGAACTTTATTAATTTTAATTTCAAATAAAAAAATAACTCCTACGTCATATTGTGATCATTCTGTTTCATCGTTATAAACTATCCATTTGACGTTAGTGCACACAATAATTGCGCCTGCGCAGGACGGGCAATGAAGTGATTTCACCCTTGATCGGGTAATGCCGCTCGTTTTGACGTATTAGTGGGCAATCAGAGATCCTATGTGGACGGGCTATTATGGAGAATGTTTGTGAGTTGAGGGATAATTTAGTGGTGTAGTACCTTAGGTTATGGGCCCAGAGAATAGGGTTATTACATCAAATGTGTGGTTGAGTGCTTGAGTTAAATTTGTGAGCTAATCTGGATGATTTATTTGTGCTTATGTTGAACGCATGACGTTTTTGAATAAGTTTTTTTACGTACTGCTAGAAAATAGCCTGGATGAGAAATCATCATTTTATCATTATAATTATTTTAGTTTGCATAAAGATTGCCATACAACGTGGCAATGCTGCCAGCTTTTTGGGTACTTTACCAGTGGCCAGCGATGCGGACGAATTTTTTCGACGCCATATTTTAGACTATTTTTAGTTATTTAATTTTTATTTTATTTAAGTGTATTAAATTATGTATTTTATAAAAAGCATATATTTTTAATTTTGTTGTTTCAACTTCGTTATTTTTGAAGCATTCATACTCAGATTAATATATAGGTTAATTTATTAGTAGGTAATTATCTGCATTGTCTTTTCCCAACTACATTGGGGTCGTCTTCCAGTCCTGTTGGATTCATCGGAATACCTGTATTTTACGTGAAGCGACTGCTTTATGACCTCCACATCCCAGAAAAGTAAGAATGAATAAGCGATTCATGTATGAGCATCATTCACTTTATCCTTAATCTTCTGAAAACTACTGCAAATAATTTTATCGTGTATTCACTTTAAAAATATCGTTTTTTTTCGGGTCATTTTAAACTATGTGAACTTCGGTTGGACTTGGAATTTTAAATTTAAATAAACTTAATGAGCATGTTATTCCTCCTACAAAATCAGTTAAGTATTTCTTACTGTCTGTGGGGTTTGTTTTCTCTGTAGGTAATATTGCCATATTAAAAAAAACTGAGGTTATAGTTCAAAGTTGCTCGTTTAATAAAACGGCAATTTCATAGATAAAGACATAATAAAAATGATTGTATTTAACACAACTACTTACCTCAACACCTGGTTAGTACACACGATCACGGGTCTCTGCGAGTTCTCCAGGTTGTCTTTGAGCTGCAGAACAGCGTGGACCCAGAGGAACTGGCCCGAGCGACGCTGCAGCCTCAGTAGTGCAATGCAGGACCGTTCTTGTTCCGATTGTGTTACTGTTGGAAAAGAAAGATTTTTATTCAGGACATAGAACCATTTATTGAAATAACTGCAAGAATTAGAACTGCAGATTCAAAATAAAGATGTATGGCAGAAATAGACACGCCAAGAGTCAAGAGGATGATGATGGTGACAGATTACACATGTTTTCCCCGAAAAGAAAGAGAGATAGAGGGCGCTAATGGTCAGCATCGTCGTCAGTTCGAGAAGCGGCGTGCTGTTTATAAGAATAAGAATATTTTTATTTGTATAAAACATGGTACATTTAAGGTCTTATTAAATATAGGATTAGGATCTAACATGATGACCACTATGAAGAAAAGAGTTAATAGTTCTTTTAAAAAAATAAATAAGACTGTTAAAAGTAAATCTAGTCATAAATCCATCGAACATAAATTCAATTATTATTAAAATTAACTCAATTCTTATTAGAACAAGTTTACATCATATTTGAATCGAACAAGAACTATTATATATTTGGTAAGTAATTATAAGTACCTAACTTATAAGTAGAACCCTTTTTTTTTCTTTTTTGAGGATGGGAAATCATCAAATGACTTCTTTCGCTCTGGGTGGAGCGGGAGGGCGTGTCAGACTCTTACTGATTAAAACCCATCCGTGTTCCTTCTAAAGCCCTTTACGTTCCAGGGCCGCGGTGACTCTTTCGAACAAATTCCGCAACATAGGTAGGGAACTGGGGACCGTGGTTTATCCTATAGGTAGAACCCTAAAGGATAAGCCACGGTCCCCGGTTCCCATCCTGCTTCCTGATCTATTCGTAACACCCACTCGCGGTACACACACCAAATCGCGTTAATAGCGGAGCTCTGCTAAGTTAATAACAATAATGCCCGCCCCGGGGATCGAAACTAGATCCGAAGACTAGCAGTTGCATTCGTAACTAAAAGTCTAAAGATGTGGGCTAAATTAACAAAGGAAGAATGAAATTGTACAGAAAACGTACCCAAATTTGTTTTGATCGTCTAAAAATAAATCACTGGGTTCTTGCATTTTGAAGGATTCGAGTGGGTGTCATTTTTTGTTTCCATCATCTTGTGTGTTCTGTTTATAGCACATTTTTTATTTGGACTCATCACTTCGATAATTTGATACCTTGTTAACCTGTTTTGTCTGACCATACTGTACCTTCCTACTTTACATATTTTTTATGGTTCCGTACCCAAGGGGTAAAAACCCTATTACCAAGACTCCATTGTTTGTCTGTCTGTCTGTCACCAGGCTGAACAGGCTCATGAACCGTGATAGCCAGACCGTTGAAATTTTCACAGATGATGTTCCTATTTCAGTTGCCGCTATAACAACAAATAAAATTAAAAATAAAAGGGGGCCCCATACAAAAAACATGTTTTTTCGGCTTATGGTACGGAACCCATCGTGTGCAAGTCCAACTTGCACTTGGCCGGTTTTGATATGTGTACTTGTAGTAAACAAAACCTTAGGCTACATTTATCAAAGCAACAATAATAATAAATTGTTCGCATAGGTTTAGTGGTAAAAAGTGCAGCAGTCAAATATGGTCCGAAATCGTAAGTTCTTATTGGGTTTTCGTTTTGTGTCCGGTAAATGGCAATAGACTTGCCCTTTGATGCATGCGACTTAAATAAAATTGGCAAGATGGGGGTTTATCTTCTATAGGTACACGGCGACATAGGTATGTATAACCTTTCCTTATATATAGGTATTCCATATCTGCCTAACCCTTCGGCGGAAATAGGCGTGGTGTATGTTATATAAGGGGTTTGGACGATGAACAAAATGGCAGATTAGCGAATAGTCAGAAACGCATAATGGCAGGTGTCGCAAAATGACAAGATCTGATAATAACAGATTCGCGTAGTGACAGATTCGCGCAATAACAGATTCGCGGAATGACAGATCAATCTCGAATTAAATAAAAATCATCGGTTTGGGCGATGAACGTCTGAAACGCAAAATGACAGGTGTCGCTAAATGACAAGATCTGATAACGACAGATTCGCGTAATGACAATAAGATCAATCTCAAATGAAATAAAAATCGTCAAGTAATGATTTTTAACAACATTCTTTGTTTGTCAGTATAGTCCCATTAAAATAGGTGGAAAAATTTAACACAGCGTTCATGCGTCTAACCAAAGATATCCAAGCAAAAACAAACACTGATTAAAGTATTTTAATTTTAACCTAAAATACTATTTTGCCAACATTTTAGTTTATTAATTTCGCTGTTTTTTTTTTCTTGTAAACATCTAGTTTTTTTTTTACCAATGTCCTTATTTTGGTGGTCTGAATGATTTCTAACAGTTTGTCCATCTATTATGATGGGACCTTATATATTATTGTTGTCAAGTCTTGGTGACCCGAGAAATGTAATATGTAGCCTAAACTAGGTACTAGTCTACATAAAGAAATCTCTAGTGTATTCTTCCGGCAGCAGGAACAATCATTCATTTCATTCATAAAACTGTAACAAATCAAATGACAAATAGACAAACACAATCTCAGTGTGAATAGTTATAATTGAATAGCCCTAAAATTAGAACGTCGTTAATTTAAAGATTATCGAGGTGCGGCTAACACTATTTAACACTTCCGTTTAGTAACAAGACAACTCCAATCACATTTCAAACCTAACTTTATTGCAGGCAGATAGAGTTGGAATTTCCTTGACTGCAGTCCTCGATTATACAAGGTGTTTGACTTTGACAATGATGTTATGATAGCAATTTAGGTACATGCGCCAGGAATGGTCCGGCCGATCATACGAATCGCCGTAAAAGGTATCCGATTCTTGCGTCCGTCGAATCGTCATAAATGGTATACTCGTTTGTTTGTCGATCAATTCGGAGATAAATCGATTCTCGATTCGTATGACCGATGTTTACGCAATACATTTGGTGTGTTTATCGATACCTAACGACGCTAATACGATCTGTGATCACCTCTAGTTAGTTTTATTTGTTTATAGTTACTGCAAAGTTTTATTATGTTTGAACAGCTTTCCCTTATAAAGTTATTCGAGATTATTATTTATTACTAAACGATTGTAAGTATCGGTGATTATTTATTGGTATTTAATCGCCGAGCCCTTTTTATAGTTCTGTAATACAAATGGTCGTTATTAATTTGGACACGATCGACTTAAATAGATGAATTTATGATAGAGTTACGTTAACTAGCTTTACCTTTTTGCTACAATTATAGATTGCTTATATCAATTTTAATACGTTGCAGTTTGAAGAGCAGGAAATAATTTACATACTCATGAAACCTCAATGCTCACTCGTAAGTTTTCAGGTTACTTTTACAACCTAGGTAATCTATAAAGGCGACATTTTAGCTGTGAAAATAATTTCACTTACGCGTCTGTGTTTAGGTCTTAGGGAATTGGTTCAGTATACTAGGAGCAAAATGGCTGTGACAGACAGACACACAAGTGATCCTATGGGGGTTCTATTTTTTCAATAGGACGTATGGAACTCAGTGGGCTATTCAGAACATTGGTGCAAAGTGTAGGCAACAGCTTACTTCTTTTTCGCGATTTCAAGGTTGCTTCCATATTACAAAATGTTTACCTGCTTATATTTTTAAGACTGATCTAAAATCACCCTTAGAGATTGATTTAAAATCACCCTGTAGGTATGTTTCATTCTAGATATCGTAAACAAACAATATTAATATTTGTGGTTTAATTACCATAAATGTACCCTATTTGGAAATCGATTTTAATTTGATTATAGTAATTGGAATATTTATCAACCCGTGGGACATTTATTCAAATATAAAATCTAGATACTCCTAAAATATACTAGAGTGGTCTATAATAAGAGTTCCTATTATAATAACGATAATATTAATAGTGTTTATTATTTTTACATAAATTACTAAGTCAAACAAGCAAAGGAATTACAGATATAGACGCTAATTGTTAGTTTGTAACTGAAGGATGTTTTAGAATTCCTTGTTATTTCTAAAGTTTTCCAAGTTATTTCGAAATGTGAATACCTAACATTTAATTTTAAATTCATTAACGAGTGCTTTTCTAATATTTGTTTTCTCCAAAATTATTTTCCTACATCAAAAATATTTTTGTTAGCTTTAGAATATTTCGTATTTCCTAAGTTTCAAAGTATCTAGTTATACTTCAGATATTTTTAGAGATTTTGTTATCGTTAATTATATTCTCATTAATTCTTTCATGCATTGAAATAACCAAAATATTCGTTTACTATTATTATCCTAAAATATTGATAACGATTTCAAATTCAACCGTTATAAATCGAGAGCATCCTTTGCAGTTCCCCCATGTGATTTACTGCCTAAGGTCTGGTAACTCAACAAACGAGACTAACGGTATATTATATTAATCGTTCATCATCATTTCGACCGAAGGACGTCCTCTGTTGGATATAGGTCTCCCCCAAGACTCACCACATCTGGTCCTGTGTGGGCGTTCATCCGGTCATCGGTCTACCTTGTGGGAGTCCTTCCAAGCTTCGTCTCGCGGAACCCGGTCGCTACTCCAGAACCTTTCGACCCCTCCTGCCCACAGCCACTTAAATAATGCCAATAATTTCAAATTCGACCGCTATAAATCGAAAACACCCTTTAAAGTTTCCCATGTGATTTACTGTCTAAGGTCCGGCACTTAACTTACGAGACTAACGGTATAATAGACATATTAATATTAATTTATTACTTATTTATTAAAGTAATTAATTCAAGCGCTACCTCTACTGAATCCGTGTTGGGATTGTCACATCCTTACATAATAATATTTATTGAGTGTGTTTTTACGCAGGACATAATTCTGCTGGGGAAACCGTAGTAATAACTTACAATTATTAAGTACTTACATAGAGTTCTAATTAAACATTTAAACAGATCTACCTTCGCGTCGTGATATTGGTTTCAAAGACCTTGTAATCAGGGAGTTGTACGTGCGCAACGATTACCGACATAGCCCGAAGGATCGCCAAATTGAAGTGGCAGTGGACAGGGCACATTGCTCGCAGAACGGATGGTCGATGGAACCGAAAAGTTCTGGAGTGGCGACCGCTTACCGAAAGACGTAGCGTTGGAAGGCCCCTCACAAGGTGGACCGATGACCTGGTGAGGGTCGCGGGTAGCCGATGGATGCGAGACGCACAGGACCGGTTGGTTTCAAAGATTTTTTAAGCAACATACTTATTATACACAGGCTGTCTCAGAAGTGCGTGGTCATATTTCAGGGTGATGTTAGGTAGCTGATATACATTAAGGAAACAATGGCAAAACAAAAAATAATTACTTTTTTCAAAAACCGACCACATAAACCGAATAAAAAGTTCCAAACAAATCACTTTTCAAGCAGTCTGATGCAGTTGCACTGGCAGCAGTGGTGACATCTGTGATTGATATACCATCAACTGAAACAAACTGCTTAAAAAGTTATATGTTCGGAACTTTGCAGTCAGTATTTTTCCTTGATGTATATCAGCTATACCCAATATCACACTTAAATAAGACCACACACATGGAACAACCTACATAGTCTAAGTTCCTTTTTTTTTTCATTTCGTATAAAAAACAAAAAAACATGCGGGGCAAGTCTTTGGGGACTGCCGATAGAAGTGAAAACTAAGCTAAAGCGTTCGGTGACGATGACGCGAGTTCCATGATTTTGTTCACCTAAAAAGAGTACATATATATACACAGTATACATAAAGAATGTAATTGTTAAGGATCAATGGTTGTCTGAATTAAAATAAATTATTATGATTATGACGACGCAAGAGGTTCAAGATTTTTGTTCACCCAAAAAGTGCTCAACACGCTTAAAGAGGTTTTCACTTCAAAAACCGAATAACATCTCTACCACCACTTTTATTAGTCAGACACTGTTTGTCCTAGCAACCAAAGCAATTCTTCGCTGTCCTTACACCATCGACAGTCACTAATAATAAATTAAAAGCAATATTATGTAAATGAAATATTTCAAGGGATAGTATCTACGCTTACTCTATGACAATTAATTGAACCCAAGACGTTTGTATCTGATTGCAATAAGTAATAAATTGTCTATGAGCTGTGACAAAGAATGGCAATAAATGCTTAATATGGTTCGAGATAATCTTAGTGGAAAGAATATTGTAGGGGTTTAAATATTCAATTATGTAGGTGTCTATGAATAAAATATGATTCTACTAGTTGCCGCTCGCGGCTCCGCCCGCGTGATTGTGGAAAATTATCCCAAGGGAACATATTTCCGGGATAAAAAGTATCCTATGTGTTATTCCAGACTGTAATCTACCACTGTGCCAAATTTCATCAAAATCCGCTCAGTAGTTTTTGCGTGAAAGAGTAACAAACATCCATCCATCCATCCATCCATCCATCCAGTAGGAAGTAGGACAGTAGGATATTGTCCGTTAGTTAGATTATCAAAAACTTATGGTCACGTCGTTTTTGCTCTACCGTATCAAAAACTTAAACAAAGATACAACGCATCAAAGTTCAGGTATGTGGACCAAAATTTCAACGCAATGCAGTCTTCAAAATACGTGTCGAATGTTTTTCGGTAATCTAGGTACGGACTAAAAAGATGTGAATCTAACCTAAACAGAGTCGCAAAAGTAAGAAAAATCACGTAGTCGAACTTAATAAAAGAAAAGTATTGAGCTCCATAGAGTTTTCAAGAATTCGCGACTGAGCAAATCGAATATGAGCTTAACAAAATAGGGTATTTGATTAAAACAATCTAATTGGTCCGTCAGATAGATAACCAAAAAATATTGGACACATATTTTTTTCTTTTGTCACGTAAACAAAAAATGAAGACGAAACAGTGCGTTAAAACTCCTGTGACGTCACTTACCGAGTACAGTTTTTACTGGAAAGTGACGTTACAAGTCCCCACATCTTTGATGCGTTTTATCTTCGTAATTTTTTATTGATTTGATTTAATAAAAAATACGTGTCCAATATTTTTCGATAATCTAACTGACGAACTAAATATAATCATATTTTTTACCCAGGCAACATCCCTATTCTATCTTATAATTCGAATCATAACGAAGGCTAGGCATTGATAACCAACTGTGTTGATTCGATTCTTTAGCCGTAGTTGATGAGGAAAGAACTCTTTGTACCTAAAAGAATCGCCTAACTTTACAGGACGGAACAATATTCTATAGAAATATTGTCTCGCCTCTACGGGACATGTCATTTATGATAACTGGAATAAACTTAGAAATTATTATAATTTGGTTCAGGTTTGGAGAATTTATAACTGTACCTTATCTGACACAATTTTTTAGATACTAGTGGCAGAGGAGCTCGGTTTGTGATACGGGCAATAATCGGCAATTATCCCAACATACTCCCGGGATAAAAGCCAATGTTCTATTCTAGACTATGATCTATCTTTGTGCCCTATTTCATCCAGATCCGTTTAGCTGTTCTGGCGCGATTGAGTAACAAACATACAAACTTTCGCATTTATAATAATAATAAGCAAGATTTGTTATACAAGCTCGTATTAGCAAAAACTCGGAGTTAAAAAGATAATTTTGGCTGGTGCAAACCGTCCTAATAGGCTAATATAATAACGCGATGTAATAAACGTTTCACGAAGTGATATTAATAGTTATAAAGCATTCTGAATTCCTCGTAAAACATATGAATTGGCCTTTTAAGACAGTTAAGCTAGCAATTGATGTATTCTTGACTAAGCTGTAGGTAAATCATGGGTCATTACGTTGGCAATTATATAGCCACTGTTTGTTTATTTTGATTTAGTATGTCGGTATAGCACATTTTGCTCATGACATATTGAACAATGGTAGCATAGTTCCGGATAAAACTACTACATTTAGGCTGCGAGGTTGGGTAGCGAGGGATAAGGATTTACCTAGCCTTACTCAGCGCAAGCGATTCAATTGGTTCTTAACAAACACATCCCTCGCTACGCATCCTCGCACATCTCTGGTGGAAACGCTGTCTAATAGTACTTCTGACCAATTTCGGCCATGGCCACCAATCTCATAGGAGATCAGTCATCGGCACGGGATATATTATAATGCACACGTGCTTGTGCGACCGGATACAGATCTGGTGGTGCAGGACCAACGGGACGGCTTAACGTGCTCTAACTTCCAAACTCCGGGCTGTCACAGAGATATTCCTTATGGAAAACTCAATGACACTTTTTGCCCGGCCTGGACCAGGACCCCGTGCAGTCGCGCTTGAAACCGCTAACCAAACACTTATTCAAAAGCCCAAAGAAAAGCTCAAGCAGTTGTTTTCATTTACCTATCATATAAAAATCTCTTTGAAAATTAATATTGGCAAGGCAACAATAAACTCTGTACTTGTAGTAGATATCAATAACAAAAACTAATAATAAAACGCAATCAAAGCAGTTACCGCTAAACCAAACCCAATATAATTTCCAAAGGTCACCGCACAAGCAGAGAACCGTCCTTGTCATTACCGATTATCGAATCATTCGAATGATGACTCGACTGCAATGCATTGCCAAGTACGATTCCGATCCCACAAACTTCATAAATCGAATTCGTCATTCGAATATACGTCTTATGTCGACGTGACAGCTGAACTATTTCATATTTCGAACTAAGAATTTACGTTTGTAGGAGAGTAATGAGGGTTAATGCCAGCCGATCATTTGTGCAATCTTGACTGTTGGTTTTAGAGGAAGAGATTGACGAAGCTACGATTGTAGGTCGGCAAACTGCCAGTATGTTTATACCGGTATGTTTGGCTAAAGTGGGCTTGATTTGCGAGCTGTATTCAGAGCTCTGCCTACGCGCACCTTAACGAATGACATAATGATATGAATGTAAATTGTAGTAATTAATTCTCATTCTAACTAGAAATAGGCGTAGATTTAGATTAAATGTTCGACACGTAAGTTATGAGCTCCGCATTTCAGACGACTGATGTTTTGAACGTTTGATCATTTTCAGTTCAAATTCTAATGATTGTGGAAATCTACGTATATTTTAATAATAAATTACCATTTTCATTAAGAAAATATTCAAACATTCGATGGATGATATCCGTGTTCGGAATATAATTTTATGGTCTATTTGCATTTGAATAACTTTTACGTCATGTTCTTCATTATTCGTCGATAGTTTATTGCCGCAGCATCCTCTATTTGCCTGACATTTGACTTATGAACATCTTAGCGCGAATCCTCCGAAAGTGTTCCAATTTTGGATTTACCAAGTTTGCGTCAAGCGCGAAGTCACGAGTTTTGAGCAAGATTTTGAAAACGGAACATTATGCTGGGGATATAGAGTTGGGATTTGTTTAGTAATATTTAGTCGAGTGCTCGATTTAGTCGATATAATCGCTCACGTAAGGAAAGGTTCACACACGATGGTCACGTCGCGTCGCGTCAAGTCGTCGACTTTCTCCAACGTGTGTTGTCGCAGATAAGTTTGCGTTAAACGCTTTTGTGTTGTCGTAGGTTATCGAGCGATCGTGCGAGATGCGCTCGATAGTTGATTGTCATCTTTTTGCGACATTCGTATTGTTTGAACCCACTTAAATATTTAGCACAGTCTTTGAGCTGTGCTGCCTGAAAGAAACTGAGAAAGCAACGGCTCACGCGAGATAGATTGAGTTCATTCAAGACCGCTATTCATCTACTAAGTGATTTTTTTGCCAAGGGATCTAGGTGCATGTAGATCAGGACTCTTGGCTACAATGGGTTATTCTCCCATTATTTAACCTTTAATGAAGTATCAAATACTCAAACCAGAAACGTAGTTATACTGAGCAATCCATAAAACGCATCATATCACTTAAGATCCTATAGTTATAGACAAATTCTTTCGATAATCTTGAACAAAGTTTACCTACAATTTTGCAGAAATCATGTCGAAAATTTCGCCGTTCTGAACCCAATTTTTAACGCTCTCAGATACAATAAAAGTTCCCACGCTTTTCGTCCACCAGGACATAGAGATGCTACATCATTAATCACAAACAATGGACGCATGCGCACTCGTTTAGAGATCTATTAAGGCGTGCAGTTTACTGCGAGATTGACGGGTCCGGCCTGCGCACGAGTTGTGTCATGGAATTATGTTAGGAGCACTGTTTGTATCTAGATGCTACGATTATTAAAGTTTTTTTTTATGTTGAGTGACATAAGATTGTAACGTTGTTTAGGTTCTTCAAGAAATGGTACCTAATTAAACAGTGGTTGTGTCGTATAAACTACTTATTTATTTAAATTTTATGTACAGTAGTGCTACATAGGCGGAGTTTATGTAACAAGGCACCTTACAACTACATACATACGTACGTCTCTACTAGCCAACCATAGGGTCCAAAAAATAAATAATATTTCAAATCAAATAGAAATATTATCTGCTTTGATTTTATTTTTGTGTATCGTTCTCTCAGTAAGTTTGTCAATATAAATGTAATTCTTAATTTCTGGTCCATTACTGGAATAGGACTCCCCCAAGCATACAGCCCATCGACAATCGTTTTTTTTTACAAATCAAGGTGACGACAGGAGGTTAGCGTAAAACCATCTGAACCCTGCGCTAAAATATCAAACCCGAAATAGGTACCTACATTATAGGTAGTCAACTTTCTGAAAACTAGCCCAACTTAACCTTAAACTATCAGTACGAATTGCCCAATAATTGGATTGTGGAGGTCAGGTGTCGTTCCAAACAACATTTTAATATTCACCCGGATCTAGTCTAGAGAGACTGAAAGACAAGCGACCAAACATTTAGCAGTCGTTTTGAGAAAAGGTTATGCGAAGATGATGCTTTTCAACATATTATTCGTTAATGTACCCACATAACAGATAATAACAGAAAAAAACATGAATATACAAAAGGACAAAGGTAGGTACTGCTTATTTCAACAGAAATCTTCCAACAGACTTGCGACAGAAAAGTTGAATGAGAAACGGAAACTAGAGAATTCTCTTGTTGCGGAATTGTTCGCAAGAGTTACTGCAGACCAGGAACGCACAGGGCATTTGAAGTCAGTAATCGTGTGACACTCCATCCAGCTCTGCTTAGAGCGGGAGGGAGTGTCACACAGTTACTGACTTTCTTTAAATGCCCTGTCCAGCCATGTCAATGGCAATGCGAAAGCCAAGTTCTGTCTAGCTTTGCTTAGAGCGCGAGAAGTCATTTGATGATTACCCAGCCAAAAACAAAAGAATACTCACTTAACCGATGTTTGCTTTGCGCCTCCTTGCAGCAGTCAGGATGTAGCAGATGGTACCAGCTGACGCCGTGCAGTGAACTTCTCTCCCACCCGAGATGCCATTCGCTACTGGACAAACAGAAGACATACGATCAGTATTGAACTTAACATTCTAATACCTCTTGATATGGGTTGCTACAGTTACTGAGACGAGTAATTAAAATAGGGTCAAAAAACTATTTAGTTTACCAGTTAGATCATTAAAAATATTGGATACGTATTTCTCTTTAGCCACGCAAACAAAAACTGAAGACGAAACAGTGCGTCGAAACTTCGCGTGACGTCACATCTTCGTAAAAAGTGATCACTTTTACAAGTCACGCTGCTGAATTTTGACCTCCCCCAAAGGGAGAGGCTGCCATAATCGCTACGCTTGGCAGGCGGGTTGGCGATCACAGTGTAGCTCTGGTGATGGTGGTGGTGGTGATGTTTTTCTTAGTTTAAATTTTTACGCGTACAATATTTTGGATACATTTAAGTGATGGACTAAATATATGTATAATTAAGGGAAATATCTCTATTGCACATTTCCTCTAACTTAGGCATCGTTAGTTCGGTGATGCCGAGAAGTCTTACTGTAAACACACGTAGCTAATAGGGATTTATATTCTTCCGACTTATAGAGGACGATTGGGAATGCCCAATCGCTGCTTAAGAAATAGCTGCTTCAAGTAGCCATGACCAATGGGTCATGGCTACCTTAAGCAGCTATTTCTTGTAAGACAGTATTCCCCAAAAAACAAAAATGTGAAAAAAGGCCAAGTTCCTATCCCCATTAATTCGGCATATTAAAGTAGTAAGATCAATTAGACCAAGCTTTTCAGAACTACAGAATAGTCTATGACTCTAACATGTGTCTTTTGAGAATACCAGTGAACACAGAGCTTGGATCTTTCCTTGATCGTATATAAATGATAAAAAACGATAAATCGTTTTTTAAAAAATATGACCCTATTATCAACTTGGCAAGTTTTTTCTACAATGTCGATTTTACTAATAATTTAATATCGAATAGGTTTGGATAGATAATTTCATGGACTTGGTATTTTTTTATCAATAGTACCTAGGTATCTTTGTCCGGATTTGGTTGTCCATCGGCCTGACTAATATACTATATTGGACGTACGAACCCGGATCTCCGTGTTGCGCAAATTAAAAATGTATCATGTACATAGAGCGATAGATTGCGATAAGTTAATTAATTAAACTAATTCGTATGCAATATTGCATGATTTCAAGTCCTTTTAATGATCCAGTTCTCAATTTGTTTGATTAATTCGTAATTGAACATCGTAAAATGTATAACACTAATGAACTTAAAAAAACAACATGAATTTCAATAGTAATAAATGTAAGGTTTCGTAAACATCAAATTAGATTTAGTTCAATTAAAAAGCATCTTATTAACACTAGCTTAGTTTCAAGGCAAAGAACCGGAGACTAAAGACTAATAACATAGACAATAATTATTTAGAAATCAGACCAGTGTTTCTGGCTATTATGCAAACATTATGGAACAGTACCCAATGAAGCATTGTAGTTTTTCAAGGTCCAAATGATTGATGGTTCAGATGACCCCAACAGATTGTGTTTGTTTTTCAAGTTCATATTAATTTTACTTTTAATCGTTCTTGATTTGGTAATTTTGGGTATTTGTTTATTGTGTTTTTTAATTGTTTTAAGGCTATTAATCTATTAGTTGGATGATGGTGGTCTTTGTCGTTTTTTACAGGATGATGATACATTTAACTACGACCTTAGGGTTAATTATAACAATTATTTTTAAATGATTTTACTTATCGTTCAATTTGTAGGTTATTTTGTTCTATTCTATTTTCTCTTTGTTTTATGAGTGACTGCTGTAATTTAATTTAAAATTAAAATCTTATCTTAATTCAAATTAGGCTGAGAGCCAGCACTTTTTAAACGTCAATTTTACATAATAAATAATCCCCCAAATCGCCCGCCCGTCACCATTTCCTTTAGTATTGTAATCAATTTTCAAACGTGAAGTTAATTTAAGGACATTGTTACTTTTGGGAAGTCAAGCCAATATGCCAAGCCTTTATTTAAATTTCCTATCTATTAAAAAAAAAACTGCAATATTGGTTTTTGTTTAGGTCTATAAACTTGACCTTAAGTACACTCAAAGCAACAGTAGCGATTGGCTCATACACATTACAATTTGCTTACTTAACTAACGCAAATCTCTTCAAAATCACAAGTGGATTGTCTGCTGTCTTTAAACCAGCTGTTTCATTATCCCTATTCAAATAATATCGACCTTAATGCCACACAATAAGAGTTAACAATTATTTGATTAGCCGATAAAGCGATTGTAATCGATATAACACTAATATTTGCATTTATCTTTAGCTATTAAATGCTTCAACTTAAGAGTTTTCTACACAGTATGTGGGTCATTGGCAATACGTTAGAGTGGTTTTATTAACTCATTATATTTATCTTAAATACGATTTTGCGACTGTCATTTTTGAAAACGGCAATAGATACAATGTTTTGATAATGGCGTAATCAGGAATAAATAAGTCTTTGATTTGCATTAATAAGTTTCACGAAAGTAAAAGTCGATTGCTTCGAAGCGATTGCTCTCAAGAACAAAATACTGCTTCTTTCGTTTGCATAATGTTTTTGGTCTAAAAATACTTGTGTTTGGTTTAAACTCACTCTATCACCATTCTACGTGCTTCTTTATTCTGTACAACCACGTTAAACATCAGGTACTAGAACATCATCCTACGTGCCTACATCATTATCAACATTTCAGCCGAAAGACGGCAACTGCTGCATATCCTGGCCTCTATCAAGTGTTGCAAGATCGAGGTTTTCGTTCATGAGTCTACTTTGTGGGAGGCCTTCCAACGCTTCGTCTTGTAGAACTTTTCAATTCCATCGACTATCTGTTTTGCGATCAATATGCCCTGCCTCTACTGTACATAGTGATATACAACTGTTAACATACTGTGGTCACCGATATTAGAGGATGATGTGAGGGTCTCAAATGTCCTTCCACAGAACTCTTAAGGAATCCTAATAATTCCATATGTCAACCTTATTCTCAAATTGTAACATTTAGCAGGACCTCATTACTCATAATAAATACTCAATTATTCAAATATCTGCCTATAAGTAAACTGGTACAAGTAACGACTCTTAACCTTTTAAATTCATTGGAAATCTCAATGAATTATAGATAATCATGTCATTTAAATGTTCAATAATTTAAGAGTAGGAGAAGTTCTTAGAAGCTATTGATATTTGATAGGGATTTAAAGAACAATATTATGACTTTAATATCAAAGGCCGCTTTAGATGAATAAACAATCAATCAAATAATTTAAAACGGATTATTGTTGTATGTGAGGACGTAGAATAAGAAAATGTTTTTTTTTTGGCAACTTTTAAATTAGTGAAGATGTTACAAGTCATGCATAAGCTATTAATCAAAGAGTCTTTAAATAAAGTGACATTCTATCGACCATAGCGGGTGTCAAAGTAGATAAGAGTTAAAGTACAAAAAAAAATGTGCATAGCTTATTGACTCTTATCTTTGCAATTTCTATACACAAAAAAAAGACGAACGCATTCGAAAATTCCAATGTCGAAATTTTGAATTTGTTGTAAATGGACTTTTTAAAAGATAAATGATATTTATTTTGTAAGTAGGTTAAACATTACACGTCAATCTATTTTGGTAATTTTAAGGTAGATGAGGTCGGTGGTTTCTAGCTGACTATCCTGAGAATAAACACCGAAACAAACTCAGACCAGACTCTTTTCAGAGAGACTCTTTTTGACCATCGGTGTCGCTGATCGAGAATATTACTACCTCTAGAGTCTAACGTATACTGCTGGACATCGAATTTATGGGAAATTTTAATGTGAGTAGCAATTTACAACCAAAATATATTCTTAGAAAAAACAGCTCGTCAAGGAAGGTCACTTTAAAGTCTACAGGTCAATACGGTAATTGAATACGGAAGCCTTCCAAGTAATTAACCAATCATAAGATGATTATAAATTTGTTATAAAATACAAATAGTAGCATCAACAATACAACAAGATCTCAATACAAAGAAGAAAATAAAAATAATACCAGCAAGAATAACTCAATCGTCCTACACAAAGCCAACAAACTTCACATCATTATAATATTAATAATCAATATTAAAATCACCCGCTAAGCGCACGGCAACAACTCATAAACTAAACAACTAAATATTTGCATCTATGTGACGTAGGGCTCATTGAAACCCGCATAATGTCGCAAAAGACAGAACAATAATGTTTACGACTACCAGATGCAATAGAACATTATAGACTATGTGACATATGGTCGTGCGTGATCCGCTTAACATATAAATCATAGATCATTATAAGGTAGGGCTTCACTGGTGACGAAACAGGTCGTTTGATATAATAATCGTAAATATAAGCTAAAGATTCAAAAGTGCGTTCTAATTGAGATGGTCAAGTCGACCCAAAATATTTTTTTTTTCAATGAAAATTTCCTGGGCCTCTTCATCTTTGTAAGAAATCTTCAGTACATGCGAGGGAGCTCCAAAATCTAAATTGCATTCCACTTTGCAATCTGCGAAACAGTAATCTTTCTTTGGCAATACGCTAAATCCTATAGTTTTTTTAATGTCTGCCTTCTCAAGCCCGATAGTTCGCATTTTGCAGACTTCTGGGCATCATGTGTTTATCTGTGTTGGTGGTCATTTTTGCTGACTTTCTTGGATCATGTATTATTGTACCTTTTTCTCAGCTACGATTAAGATAGCTTTTTAGGCCATAGCTCAGCATGCAGCTATGGAGGCCCGGCTTGTCGATAACCTAATAATGTTTATCAAGTTTTCTCCAACTTCTGTAGCTTCGTGTGTATCTGCTTAAAAATAACCTATAATTTTAAATGTGTCGTACATATCGACTTGTCTGTTAATTAATAGGGAGACACTGTATGGCGTCATTCTTGGTATCATTTATGTTAAATCCGTTTGTATTTTATGTTTAAATCAAGTTAAGTTATTGGAAATGTTGGCTGCAAATAGTTGTAAATAAATAATATTACATTTATCTTTGATAGGTTTACAGATGTTGTGTGTTGTTTTTAGTTGAGTCTCATATGTAAATGACTACAAAATTCATTCTTTTTTAAACGAGATTACTGACTTACATCTTCATCTATAAGAAACATAAATTGTATATTTTCATCATCAGTATTGTTGATGGTAGCATTGTTAGAGGATCTATCGATAAATGTGCTGGATTCACTCTTATTGGGATGTGAAATGTAGTTGATTTTTCAAATGGTAACAGTTCCTCTTAGCTATTTGCTTTTATATTTTTGGCACAATACCTGAACTTTATTTTATTTATGCCACCGATGTTGCAATTAACGTAGCCACTAACTAGGCCTCAATAATTTCAGGAGTTAGCTATCGACTTGAAAAGAACAAGAAGCGCAATACCTTTAGGTATTTTTGGTTACTCAAGATTTTCCATATTACTTCTGGAAACTAACATAAGATCTTAAAGATAAACCAGTGTGTTCTCCGCACTAATCCAGAGTTTCACGGGAGCTTGTAACTTTGGCATTGTATGCAAAGTCTGTCTGCTTCCGAGCAGGTGACAGCCGTGTTTACATTTCAACACCAGACACGGAAATATAGTGCAATGAAAGGCCCGATGGCTTGAGCATTTGAATAAATTAGATATTAATTATGTTGCTATTGGCTGGGCTGGGTACTTATAAGGGCAGGCAAGTAGGCAGAAAGCTCAAACGTGGGAAACAATTGAACAGAGAACGTAGATTCCTTCAAGATATTAGTGATCTTAATTTAACTGGGTATATAATGATATTTTGATTATGTCCTTATATCTCATTGAAGATGAAACTAATAAAACAAATATAGATCCAAGATCCAATAATACAAAAGAAATTATAAATGACAATACTGAAACAAATGAAGTTCAAAGATCGAATGCTGCAGCTAATGCAAATGCCACTTCTGAGGACTATATCAATGACATTGACCATTCAGAGCCAACACCCTTTCAACAACGTTATTCTCTACGTATAAATTCCACATTACAAGGCGACAGCTGCATAAAAAACCGTCAGATTATTTGTACTTGAATGTCGAGTGCGACTCATCTCTTTACCATTGCATATATTTCAACTCGTCTTATTATTTCGTGCCATTGAATGTCGGTGACGAACTGACGACATGCATGAATATGAAGCAAGCTCAATAGAGATGTTGTCATACATTTCAGCCTTTGATGGACAGTAGTCCTGTGACAGTTACACATAGCGTATTGTTTATTGTTTGTAAAGCCTTGAACCAGTGGGGTGTTTGTTTGTTGTAGTTCATGTAAATCTAGATCGCGTTTGTGCGACAGTGCTTGATTTTGTCGGACTATTATATTGTCTTGTCTCTGTAGCATTTTGCAGTGTATTATTCAGTTTCAACTTCTTCTATTCGAGTTAGGTTCTAAAGTCTCTTACTATCAACTACGTTACGATGCTGAGATAACATTTTGGGAATGAAAACTAGCGTTGCAGTATCAATCAGTCCTTATTGTTAAGGCCATAATTTCAGACGAAAGACTCCACTGCTGATCATAAGCATCCCTGAAGCATCGCCACGAGTGGTCCTGTGTTTTCCATAAAGCTGATTCCTGTGTCCTGCAGGAATGTTTCTGTGAACCTGCCTAACTTTGTATGCTTTTGAGGTTTAACGATTTTTGGAGAATGTGGAGTTTTGGATGCTGTAAGAGCGTTGGTACTGAACTAGTTTTGATGATGCTGAAATTAGCTGCTTCTCGTCAGCAGAAGCGTTGATTTAAGTTTAGTTAGAGTAGTAGTTATCCTACTTACTTGGTATCAATATGCAGTATCTTCATGTCCATGGCGTGCACGGTGGTGAAGACGTTGGTGGCGCCGTGCACCACGCACTCGCGCGTCTCGGGCATGGCCAGTGGCGTGCACACCGCCAGGAACACTGGCTCGTTGCGGCTGCATAGTGGCAGGTACGACACGTAGTGGCCGCGGACTAGTATTACCTAGAAAAACAAAAAATATAGATTAGGTGTCTGTTGTAAAAAGATTAGAAATAAGTGAAAATTAGACTTCCGGCAATCATAAATGAGGACAAGGATGAAAAAGTGTCGGTTGTCCGGTGGGAGATGGGCAGACGAAACTGTTGCGTGTTGAACCTATATGAAACTAGCACAGGAACGCGGCGATTGGGAGAAGGAAAGAGGGGCCTATACTCAGCAGCGGGCGGAATCGGATGATGAAGATCGAAAGAAAAGAGAAAAATAAATCAGAAACGGCTCGCAAGAAAACTACAAGTTCAAGGTCCTTATTCAGTTCAAATGCACACTATAGTGATGGTATATCATCACCTTATATCAAAATTACTGCACTGGACTCCATCTCATTATCATTAACAAGCTATATCTCTATCTAGTTGCAATTTAGTTCTAAGGAAAAATCTAAAAGTCGGGGGTCAAAGCCAGATGTGCAACTTTAGACACTGCTGAGTAAATAGGTCTTTGGTGACGAGCTTTTAAGCATGGCCAAAAATCTTACTAAAAGTATCTTTGCACGGAATATAACACTTTTATTCGTACTCCTCTGAGATGAGATTAAAATAACACACGTGTTAATCCAAGTTACTACACGCACATTCATACAAAACAATATCACTATCACTACAACTATCTCGTAACATCAAGGCCTCTAAAAAGCTTTTTACCACTGTGACCCACCCGTTCACCAGTTGTTGGGCGTGGTACTATGACATTCTTTAAACTTTTAACTACAATGGATAAGTTCCACACAATAGTTCACAGTTCAGCCGCTCACTGACGCGATCTTCGATCCGGATTTGAGCAACCTTGAACGATATTTTATTGTTGTGTATTGAACTATCGTATTCATAGTATCGATTTTGTGAAGTCGAAACGAGATGGGATGGGAATTTGATGCGCCGTGTGAGGTTGTGATTAATGGTTTTAGTTTTAATTGATTTGGAAAGGACTTGTGAGTTTTGGATATTGAGAAACGTCGAGGATATAAATAAATGGATTTCTTGTAGGGCTCGTCTTGAAGTCTTGAACGCAGTTTCAAGGTAGGACCACGTGGGAAAAGGAGGAGTTACAAGATAGATACACGTGACACGTGAGATACAAGACATATTAGCTGATTATAACAATCAGCCATCGTCATTTAAGATCTTAAATTACTTTTGCTTAAACTAATTCCAATTGTTCATCATTATTAACCATCTGCCATCATATTCCTGTCCTAATTCCATGTTACTTGTGGTCGGAACATGTTCTCTTCTTCCTATATGTCAATTGTCGCGCTGTCATCAATACTGACATCTCAATATTAACAATAACAGAACTTTCGCAAAAAGCTTTGAAGTTACAAAACATCAGTCGTCACTATGAATACGTCAGGAAACAATATATAGATACAAAATATCATTGTATCGTTGTGTAAAAACTTTAATCTACTTAACAAGATATATTTAAATGATGTCTGTGGCTGTAGGTCAGATGGTATCATGATCTTAAATAGAGCACAGTATTGTATGACAACATTATTTCTGAATGCAATTTTGAATGACGGCTATGCTAAGTGTGTAGGAAATATCTTGGTGGCTGAAGAATTTGCAAAGTCACCAGATGCGAAAACGGAGAGAGATCTGGCGCAGGACCAACGGCTTTCCGAGACACGGAGGTGTCTCACCACTAGCTTCCAAACTCCGGGCTGTCACTGAGAAATTCCTATTGGAAAAACCCAATAACTCTTTTTGCCCGACCTGGGAATGGAACCTAGGACTCCACGTTCGGCAGTCGCGCTTGCGACCGCAAGACCAATGGAGCAGCTTATGAAATCTACAAGATACATGATATTTATGTTCAAGCTTAAAAATACAGCTCATTTACATAACTCATCCATCGGGAGGTCCGTCACCCAGCATCACTTAATAACCCGTTTCTCGCACTTCAAACAAGATCTCAATCCCATTCCCAGATTAGAATTAAAAAGAATTAAATTGACATACAAGTACTTAAGGGATTATAACAAAAAGTGCTCGAGAACCGATTGGTTACGTCAACGCGACGCCCACAAAACAAAATATGACGGTAGATTAGCCGGATGCGATGTAAGATTATCGGCGTATGACGATACGCCCAGACATATGATGGTGTATGGTATAAGCGATTAACGGTAAGAGGGTGGAAAAGACTTCAAAACCTCAATAAGCTTAACACCTTTTCCCACTTCTCATCCATACTAATATTATGAATCCAAAAGAACTGTGTCTGTCTGTAGGTTACTGCTTTACGTCTTAACGGCTGAATGGATTTGGATGAAACTAAGCACACGGATAGACGGATAGACGGGGCCTTGGTTACGGCATAGAATAATTTCTGACTCTTTCACGCGGCCGTTCCGATGGCAGAAGCTAGTACAGACATCAACCTACAACAATCTGCCAAATTTCTCTAAAAGATTTTCAGTTTTAATCTCTAAAGCATAAGGTTCGAGCTTAATTGGGAAAATTTGACAGTTTCGGGTAGCTTGAAGTGCTGGCGTCTGTTCTCACATATTTTTCAAAATTCCATTATTTTTTATAAAATATTTCTAGACCCAAATTGCTTTTTAATATAAATAGTTTCAGACAGATAAGAAAAAATACTATTGTAGTGGTGTGTCCCTGAATTTGATTTGAATATTAATTTTAGTCAGGACGTGTAATTTTGTCAGGAGTCGTGATTAAACTGCTGGTTGATTACTGCAGGCCTCACAAATTCTACTATTTCTGCCTATTAAAAGATGGTTATGGTAATGCAACATGGTTTAGTAAAAACCGGCAAAGTGCTAGTCGGACACTCACATAAAGGGTTCCGCACCATAAAACGAAAAAAAAAAACACGTTTCTTGTATGGGCCCTCCTTTCATTTAAAATATAATTACATTTTTATTATTTGTTGTTATAGCGGCAATAGAAATTCACTCTGTGAAAATTTTCAACTGTCTACCTATTACGGTTCTTGAGATACAGCCCACTGACAGACAGACGGAGGGACTGACCGGCGGACGATCGGACAGCGAAAGGGTAACCAACGTAACGTTGGTTACCCTTTGGGTACGGAACCCTAAAAAGTTAATGTGACCTAGTAATGTAACTTAGTGGTGACTGTATTTTTTTAAACGTTGACGTTCGAAAAGTGGCACTCAGCCTAATTTGAATAAATGTTTTTTATTTTGGTTATTCGGTTCCCCCGCTATCGCTACCGCTTATCCCTTCAACCCAAAACAATATAAGTTCATAACAGTATAGGACAATCAATCGTGACTTATTATCTGTTACGTAGAGCCAAATCCATCAGAACCATACCGACTCTTGAAGTCAACAGTGAACCACTTTCTACCAAGATAAGGCTTTGTCGTGAGTTCTTGTGACCCGTGTCTCCTTACAATGTTACTGCTGACAATGGCGCTAGTAGTCGTACTTTCTTCATTAGTAAATAAGTTACGATTTTCGCCGCAACAGCCTTTGTAATTCGTTTATTGAATTGTCAAAGGCGATAGTGTTGTGATTTCAGAATTTGACTTTATCTTTTGATGTTTAAATGTTGTGAATTGTCTATACAATTCACAACATTATATAGAGTTACTGTCAAATAATACACTTATTTGAGTGTATTATTTGACAGTCTATTGTGAAACTTATAAATAAAGTCCCTATAGGAATGCTTTTGTTGTTAGTCAGATTTGTCTATAGTTAGAATGTTTTATCGTAATAGTGACAAATTCTTGACACATCTAACATTTATTTAATTTAAATATACTTTATTGTACACCGAATTAAAAATACTTATAGAAAATCTTAAACTAAAAAACATACAATTGGCGTCCTTATCGCATTCCGCGATCTCTTCCAGGCAACCTGGAATGATAGAGATAGCCTGGACACGAAATGGGGTTGCACTTGGTGCAAGTATAAAGTTAACATAGACAAAAACAAACAGAAATTAAGGAACACAAAATATATACATTAATACATACATATTAAAAACGTAAGAAAATAAGTAACAATTTTATAAATTACATCGAGAAAGGAATCAGAGTTACAACATAACGACATAACGCCTGTATTCCCATACAAGTTAGGCAAAGGGTCCATCAGAAGTACAATTATTATTCTCATACTCAAAAACCGTTCAAATATCGTCTCAGGGACTTGCAATGCGTATGCGAACGCTCCTAAAAATACGATAATTGCCGAATCAATGAAATTTTTGTTTTTAATACATACCTACTTGAGCCATAGGGCTTAATACAACAATGTAATAACACTACAAAAACTAAATTATCTACGAATCATGTTTCCTGTCTGATTATTAGTTACATTCAATTAATCAAACTAAAGGAACTGAAGGCGAAATATAATTTTAGCTTTTATGCTATCACGATTTTGCAACGGAAATAAACAAAATCGGTAGTTTAATCCTTCCTAACGGCAATAAGTGCTAAAAACATGCAAAGTTGAACCCGAAAAACCGTAAAAACCGTTAACTATTGTTTATCTATAGAGTCTGAGGGCAAGACCGATTAAACACAGAACAAACGTCGGCAAGTGGTCACAAGAGTCACGCTTCGCCGTGTGGAGTCACGAATCGTTACGTCACACCTTCTTTTTTTTAAAGTTATCCTTTATAACGGTTTGCGCACGCGCCGCTTCACGATAGATAGGCTTGTTGAAAATGTATCGATATTTTTATATCGAATCAAAAATATTGTTCGTTGATGTTTTCGTGCTACATTTAATATTTCAATATCAAAGTATCGAGAACGTATCAAAACGATATTTGTGTACCTATCGACATTTCGCCCTAGCTCAAAAGGTTTTAGTTCACCTCCGTAAAAAATAAACCACCAACAGGACCGGTCCGGAAATTTTCGAACGATTGACATTTTTTTATGAAATTTTTCGAAAATAATCGAATTGAATCCATACTATAAAATTATAAAGCTGAAGAGTTGGTTTGTTTGTTTGGTTAAACGCGCTAATCTCAGGAACTACTGGTTCGAATTGAAAAATTATTTTAGTGTTGGATAGCCCACCTATCGAGGAAGGCATCATCACGCTACGAATATTAGGAGCGAAGCATCAATGAAAAATGTGACGCAGACGAAGTTGCGCGGGTCAGCTAGTACTTAATAAATACCAATACAATATTTATCGATACTTTTTGAACTTCCACCATCCCTACCCTTGGATATCGGTATCTTTGTCGTGTGCGGTTCATGTATTTTATTATATTAGCGTTGATTGATTGTTTTCGATATCCCATTGATAAAGCTTGACCGATGTGTGTTCTATGACGATTGTATTCCAGTACTTTACTACTGGTAGATATATACTGACGTTGTGGAATTGTTCTAAAGATTTACCGCGGCCCTGGAACGCATTGGGCATTAAATAATAATACTGTTCCAAGTAATTTTGACAAATTTTACAGTAAAGCGACTGATTAGTTTATTGTAACAAATGAATTGGGGCGCTTTATTTTTTTTTAATTTGAGATGGGTTTGCTCTTGACTCTAGTCTAGGTCATAGATGACAGAGACAAAGTCGACGAAAGAGCGAGCTTACCCAGAAGAAGCCTGTTCACTCTAATTTTGAAGAGATTAGAGTTGGCGCTGTGTCAACTATTTGAATTTTGGCCTAGGTTCGGTAGATCGCCAAGTGTAATACTGTCAGTTTGATCCGCGACAAAGAGTTCTATCCAATGACATTAAAAAGTCGAAATGGCGTTGGAGGAACACGGGTGGGTAAGAGACTGGCACTAGCTTCCGTTCCGCCCAGAGCGGAAGGAGTCATTTGATGATTTCCCATCTAAAAAAGGTATATAGTAACGTTGTGGTTTTAATTTTAAGTTGTATGTAGGTTGCTCGTGCAAACCGTTGTTCGGTGTTTGATAAATTATTGTCCCAGAGTTCGTGATTCGTATATTTGTCATACGTTTGCTGAATTTTAGTGAGTTAAATATGAAATATTGGCATTTTGACGTCAAGATTCTGATCAGGCGGCTTTGAAATGTAATGTTTGTTTCTTGTGTTTATAGTAGATATCTTTATTTGATAGACATCATTGGACAAATGTTTTGTATGCAGTAAATTAGACAGTTATAAGTTTAATAATAATAGATTTTCCTCAACAACACCGAATAGGTGTACCACTACAAACATTTTGATAATAAAAATCAGTGTTTTTCTGTAGGCCAATTCTCATACTTAAAAAGTATATAATATCATCCTAGCGCCGATCAGTTTCAAAAACTTGTCAAAATGTAGGGAAATTAAAAGTATTTTTGAGTAGACGCAACTAAAAAAAACGAGATTTGCCCCCTGATCTAATTAAAACAAAAACCCCACAAACTATGCCTATAGTAGTAATACACGCGCATAATCGTCATAACTTTTCAGCCAGCCCGTTACAGCGGCTTAAACGTAACAAACACGCGGTCACACGTTCGCATACGCTATGCAAATAATACATCTTAATATAGAGAGCAGTGGCTCGAGTTTTGTTATTACAATCAGATGAATTTACATTTCATAAATAAATGCAACTCTGCCTGTACCCTAACGACGCCACACTCAATGTTTCTGTTTCACATAAACTGTATGAGAAGGTTAATTTAAATAACATGCCACGTTCGACTTTATTCTGCGGTGCTTGGTGTGAATATTATGTTAGTAAGATATAATGTTCCAGCGTTTTTGCATTGACTGTACCTTGCCAGGTGTGTTTGTGAGCTTGTCGCGCATAATCCTGTAAATTGGTGTTGGACAAGCGTTTTTGTGGTAGATTTTCTATGTATCTGTTTGATGGCATTGAAATATTGTACTGTGAGTATACAGTAGAATTGCGTTACAGATTCAGTGTTCTGTGCGAGTCTTTTCCATACTCGAGCCTTTGTGGGCATTGCATGTTATTCGTAAACATCTGTAACCATCTTATTACACGGTATAGCCAATGGGTAGCCGAAGTCATGGCGTGCTTCCAGACGGAGTTGCTTTGTTACTTGGGTATACTGTACAGGAAAAACCGCGGACTTAGAATTTCAAGCATGACCAAAGAGCCAGCGAGCAAAACCGCCGGTTTTTAAGTCACAGACTTTTAAGTGCTTCATTGGCGGTTTAGACCTTTGGATAGAGTGTCCGTTGGCGTACGGCGGTTTTTCTCGCAAATGGATCACCGCCTTTGGAGTTTCAAACAAGTGTGAAAACGATATGTATGAAGTATGGTACGACTTCTTGAACACATTGCCATCATTAACCAAAATCAAGTTGGCACTCGGACTTTCTATTTTGATTGACTGCACATAGACCCTATAATTTTGAAAATTAATTCCGCTATAATTTGAAATCGCTCAGAAGCGGTTCATAGTTCAAGTTTTTGCGTAATGGCGTAATGTTATGAGCAATAGTTTAATTGGCCAATCATATGTATTACCTAGCATGATAGTTTCACTTATTGTAACTACGTAAGATTTGCATAACTTACTAATTGCTCTAATTGGAATGTTTGTATTGTGAAATAGTTATAAAAATAATAGGAGACTGGTCTGCGAGAAAGGATTGAAATAGCTGACATTAGTATGACCCTAACTAGCAAACGTCGTAAAAACGAACTAAAAGACAAGTTACTCGAGAATAAATGCCAGAAAGCGTTCAGCAGAGCAGGCTCATGGTATTCTTTAGTTACAGTATCCAGAAATCTACATTAACTGTACCTAATGTCTCTATAACGTTAAAATCCAAACCATATTCTAAATATCTGCAGCCACATTTAAAAATCCATGTTCCGGTAATCGACCACACCCTGTCTGGGAATGACGCTGTTCCGCTCATCTATCAAGGAGAACCGAAAGAAGGAAGGAACGGTTAATACCAAATAGCAACAAAAAATAAATCGAAGTCGGAGGTCAACCAAAAAAAACGGACATCACAACTTTTTATTAACAATAATTGCCTACAAATTGCACTATTCTATACACATTAGCGCTCGTATCAATTACAAAAGAAATTCTTTGAATGGTCATGATACTCATGAGTCGTATTAGGCAAAAAGCTCACATACAGAGACATATCATTTGTACATGTTCTCACGAACACTAAAAATCAAGTACCAATCATTACGCGGAACCCCGTGAACTAACACGTAGGTATATTAATTCCAATAATGACCGTTCGAATGAGCCTTCTTTCGTCACACACCGTATAGAAAACATCAAATACATATAATTAGAGGCATCTATAAACTACGGTAATTGTGAATCGTCTTCTTTAATTACGAAGGCCGGTACCGAAGGTTGTGGAAGAGTTGCTTGTGAAATATATTTTGTTAGTGATGTACTGGACATGTATTGACATACTAATCGACTAACTGTGCACGACTACGTGATAATTAAACTGTCGATGTAATGTATCGACACGTAATCAAAGTTGGACTTTCGTGGAAATAGTTTGCCAATTACTGAGATCCAATTAGTAGGACACGAGCTTCATTTTATGGGTCACAATTGAAATTATGTACAGCTACTTGGAGCATAGTAGGGATATTAGGCTTAGCATTAGTTAAACAAGCCATTATGAACACTTAAAGGAGCATATTGTACCAGAATTCCAATCACTACATACACTGCTTTGTTTTAGAGACGATAAAGACTTTTTTTTCTTTAATCGAAAACGAAATTGTTTAAGAACCACATAGCTGGTTACAAACCTATACGTACCAAAGATTGAGACAATGTTGGTCAATGTGTTAATATTTGCGAGAGCAGTGCATCCGTGCGCTAAGAGTAATCGCTGCACATTCCGATACACAAAACATCAGACGCTGAGCATCATTATACAATGACAAAAGAACCTTGTGCAACTAGTTAAAATGTTTGCTCTCCTGGTACAGACGGAGAAACAAATCAACTGAATATTGGAAATAATGATGATACAGATTTTGCTGCTCAAACAGCAAAAAAACTTGGATATGTGTGAATATGGTCAGACCAAGAGTTTTAGCAGTGGCCAAGGAGCCACTTAGAATTGATAAACCTCTTCATGCATGTGACGTAGGTGTATGAAGTGTTGATTAAAATAAAATAACTTTGGTTGAACAGAGAGAAGTGAAAAGAACACAAAATCTCGCTACAAGCAATGGGTCAGTTGAGTCTCGTTACCAAAAGAAAACGCGGGCTACTTAAAAAAAATACAAAGAAGGTGGAGTTAGCAGAAAGGATTTGAAGGGCAGAGATAAAACTACGTATTGTGACATAGTTGTGAATCTGACTTATATTATATGTTCAGTGAACTATGATAGGCCAAGTTGGAAAGCATATGTAAATGACAATAAAATAAGAAACCTCGCTCCACATACAGCTGCGGACGCTACCGATCGGTTCCACCGCGCTAACCTTATTCCGCATCACAATAATGATCTCTGATCATTTCTAAGCGCATTTCTTGCAATCGTCGACTATTACAACTGTATTGTTTAATGCTTGATGATGTTCGACTGTCTCGCAGATATTGTTCCAAGAATATTAGATGCAATTTATGTAAATTGTATTGTATGTCGTGTGGTCTTGGCTGCAAAATAGAAATAGATCAGCCGAGATTTTGCCACTTGGCAAGCGAGTAATGGAGCTGTGATTTTGTCCTAGGTAAGAAAATTTTGCTGGCCCTTATCATAACAAAATAATAGATTCAAACGGATTGAAGTTGGAATTATAATGGAAGCAGAGTTGAATGAAGATACTGTCATTCATTACTTATTTGGGTCTATATCTAGATTCGATTGAAGTACTCCATTTTGTGTTGTCATCCTTTGCATTTTCGTTACTTAACTCTTCAAGGCTGATGAAAGAAAATGGATACTCTACTATAAAAAGATTGAAATTAGCATTATTAGCATATTCAGCGTTTCTTTCTGAGTAACTTTATGTAGTTCAATATTATGTTGGATAGCTCAATCGATATCATTGTTACGATTTTGTAATAGATCATCGTGCTATTATGTATAATACTAATATTGCTATTCTTCAAGCCTTTCAAGCTGCCTTTGAATCTATAAATAGCATTATTGCGCGGTTTTCTTGAGTGCTTTTAATTAGCCTAGGACACACTATTCTGATCTAGTTTGAACTGACCAATCAATATTCACCTGTAATAGCGTTATACCCATTTACAAAAATATCATTTTTAATTTTAAGTATTTCGGATGGAATGCCGAATATAACCTGGTCATGAAATCAACAGTTATCAAATTATTCATAGATTTATATGCATTTAAGCCATAAAAATAAAGGCAGACCAATCAATATATTTCCTAGTTTTTTTAATTTCCTGATTGTTAGGTGCATGTTTCTCGAAATTGACATTGGATTCCTTTTGCTATTTCGTTAACTGAGTGCCTTTGTATACATGATTGCTCATTCCATTTTCAACATATAACAAATAAATATTGAGATCCCTTTATTTTGTTCTGTCTATTCATTTGGAATTAAATCTTTATTCCATAAATACTTAACTAACTATTTACACTAGAAATAAAAATAAAAACTCCTAACTAAATTAACCCTAAAATTATGCGTCAAAAAATTCGTCCGCATCGCTGTCGACTGGAAGTGTACCTAAAAATCTGGCGGCATTGCCACGTTGTATGGCAATGCTTATTCTTTGACCAAGGTAAAAGCCAGCCCTTGGGTCACGTGAAGTGTCAACTAAGCTTATTTTTATGTACCTACATTCAAAGCAAATAAAGAACTATTCTATTTTATTCTATTCTAAGCGTCTTGAAAGATCTTTAAACAAGTTATGTGCACTCGGACCCCAAGACCCGAGAGTTTCAACCCCAAACGGCTCGAAAATTTGGAATTTGCATCTCTATTTTCAGTTCCTATAATGACTATATTTTAGCGTTAGTCCCTAAATGATTACTAAGTGCCCATAAAACCAGCGACTTAAATCCGTTTATGAAATATTTGGTCCATTACAGGTACGATAGTGTAAAGTCGATACTTGTATGTCGGTATCGTGCGCTCGCGACCATTAGCTGCGCTTGCGCAACACGCATTTAGTTCAATAGTTACAAGCGATTCTGGGGAAATGCTGTAATTTTGTATATTGCAGTTTAGTTACTTTAATATTGTAATTATGTGGAGTAAGTAGTTTAGATTTTGTGATGACAACACTGATTGATTATAACATTGTTAAATTGTCTGTCCTGTTTTATTTTATTCTGATAAGTTTCAGTCAACATCTGGCAGGTCATTTTACACCAATTCTGTTTCATACTAAGTAAACAGTCCAGACAGTCCTTATTTATAAAAAAAATACAAGAAATAAACGTAAATGATATTTGGCTTTTCACGGTACAGTGAGAATCTCAAGTGTTAAGCCTTGTATATAAATCAGTGTCTAGTGGATTGTTCGTATGAAATACCATAGATACAAGTTACTAGCTCATCTTTTATTTATAAGCCGTACAGTGCCCCGCTTCCCTCATTTCAATTTTCAAACATAACTGAAATTCCTTTGCCTGCTCTTGTATTACCATAGACAATTTAGATCTCTCAGATCCTTTTTACAAATATCTGTGGTCTAATACAAATTGATTTATAGACGTCACATCTGACAACTGATAAAAATCATAATAATTTTGGTCTTAATCGAATTTAGCCATAAATAATATTTACCAACCATGAAATATTTATGTTTTGCGCTGTATCTTCAGATGTCTTTCAAGGAGTGTACTATAGATATTAATATAAAAGAATTAGTTTACATTGCTGATCATTTGACCGCTGCAGAATGTCGCCTATTCTTTGCTTCTTTATATTTTACGTCTCATAGCCTTCCAGCCGCTTTGTTTGAAGCAGCGCAACAGGTACCAAAAAACATACCGTGCATAAAGCTACTGACCAAATGGAACAGCGGCGAAGAAACATGGGAAGGAAAAGGCCAAACACATGCTGTTGTAGAACGGAGATTACGTCAACTTGGGAAAACAAACCTAGCTGATTGGCTAGGAAAGATGGTATTTCACCAGTTAGCTAAGGAAATGAACAACTCGTTGGAAGATGAGCTGCATTTGGGAGAAGAGAAACTTGAGATATCATCTAAAGTTTTTGCGGATAGCGATTCGAAGTTTGATGGTGAAGAATGGACAACAATTGATTCGATATTATGTTTAATACTTTTCGGTATGTTGTTTATTACTCTGGCTGCGTTCTTTCGTATGCTCAAGCTAACTTTTAGGAGGACCAAAGTTAAACGTAACAATCCGAAAAATGCGGAGGAAATGGTTAACCTAATAAGTGCAGAATCAGTAGAAAGTGACCAGGAAACTGTTTATGAACTTGATGTAGAGAGTAGAAAGCGTTCACGTATCAGTTTTGACTATGATCTCAAAAAATCAACCAGCGAAGGGTCTGTTAAATAGGTTAATGTCATTGTAACAAACAAAATGGAATTAAACAATTTTTATATAAATCTTTCTTTTATCTTATTTACTTAACTTATTTTTTTTTTCCTCATTTCATTTATTATTTCCTCATTAATTTAATAATAATTCTTTCTTCTTTTTATAATTATTTATTATTTTATTGTATGCTTCATAGGTTAGAATGTAATAATGTTTATTTGTTGGTGACCCATGACAGGGAAAATATCTCTTCACAGAGATTGCAGTATTCAAGTTTGCTCAAGGTTTGCTCTCGATCTAACACTTAATAATTTTCTCAGTTTTCTTACGATGTCTGAATGATGTTTTGTAACTGCTTCTTGACCAGTCTACTCGAAATAAATATGAAAGTAAATATTTCTGTCTGTTATCCCATCACGTGTTAACGGCTGAACGGATTCGGATGAAACTTGGCGCAAAGGTAGACCATGTCCCAGATATTTTTGACATTCACGCGGGCAAAGCCGCTATCAGAAACTAGTTTTATATAACTGAAATACTAAATACTCTCAGTGAAGGCTCTTTTGAAAAATATCTTAGCTATTACACGCATCGGCACTAACAATTCACCTATCGCTCATTCGATTCCCTTCCTCACCTTTCCTCACCATCACAATAACATTAGCATACAAAATTATCCATCTACTATCAATTAACATAGCCTCCGTTAATTCCCTGAATCAAAGCAGCTACCTGTCGCTAACAAGCTGGTGTGTAGCAATGCGCGCACGCAGGCATCGCCCGTGTCATCGCACGCGACGATAAGCCTCATTAGCGAGCGTCCTTCTTAACTTCATCAACTGATACCATTTAACTCGGGATATCGGACCGAGTCTGGCTAAATGGCAGACTTTACTACGCTGAATTGGCTAGTTGCATGAAATACAAAACTTCTTAGTCTTTTCACAACTATTGGGGTCGGCTGGGAGCCCAACCTGGTGCAGCTGAATAGTACTTTACAAGGAGTAATAATAACAATAATAAATTCAGATAATTCACACCCATTGCACAATAACATAATAATAAAAATACCTCAACACTAATTCGGACAACACAACAGAAATCTATATATATAAAAATGAACCCCTATTTCCCTTGGTCACGCATCACGCGTGAACGGCTGGACCAATTTTGTTAATTATTTTTTTGTTGTGTTTGTTATTGTCAGGAGAAGGTTATTATAAAAGAAAATTTTGAAAACAAATACACATCCGGGCGAAGTCGGGGCGGTCACAGTCATAAAATAAAAATAATTATGTCAACAAAAACATTTCCTTTAAATTCCCTAATTAAATTAAAACCAATATATTAAATTTTCATCCACAAATAAATAAATTAAATTTTAAAATATTAATAAATTAAATTATATATATATTTTTTTAAAATTATTATCTGGCTTCTACAAGCCAGGAACTGGGCAACACTAACGTGGTGACGAGCAGGCGTTTTGGCGGACTGTCCTAATATAAACGTTGAAGTTCATAAAGTGCTGGCACTGCTGACCTTGTTTAAATCAATAGCTTTTGATTTGATTTTGATTTGACACTATACCCTCTAGAAAGATTGGTGTCAAGTTTTTGAGCTTCTGACTACCTGTTCCGACTGTCAAAGATCTAATAATGACAGTCTGAATGAACAACTGCTTCGTGCTTGCCGAAGCACGAAGTCGTCCGAACCGACCTCATAGTCAGGACCAATGTCTTAGTGTGCTTTCCGAAGTACGAAGGCATTCGAACCGATCTCTGCAAGCGCTGCTTAACCTGGAAGATCGACCTGTGCAGCTGTAATTATTCAGCTACGAGACCCATGAAATAAACAGAATTTGCAGCACTGTAAAATATAAGTTTTATTGTAATGACACCAGCGTATTGTTCGATTGATTCTAGCTTAGGACCATTTGTATATTTAGTAATAAAGTAATTCGTAATAACTGTATTTTATATAGTTTATGTTACGAAATAAACGGTTAATGTGTAGGAGCTCTGTTAGGCATAAAATTTGATTGTGTTTAATAAGGTAATGAGAGTAATGAGGTTCCTGGTTAATGTTTATTGTGTAGGTGTCTGACTTTTATGTCACAAGTTCTACAAAATGATTTGCCTACATTAGCAAAAATAATGCTTTTGCACACAGTGTGTCTACACTGTGTGCAAAAGCATTGACGTGTTTTATATGCCTGTAATTCGGAGAAAAGCTAGTTGCTGGGGAGTTTGTTACGCCACTTCTTCTTCCCAGCTAAAACACTAGGAAGTGGTGACGGGCGGGCGTTTTGGGGGACTGTCTTTATGTGGAACTTTGACGTTCAAAAAGTGCTGGCACTCAGCCTAATTTGAATAAATGACTTTAGATTGATTGATTGCTATGGATGGATTATATGGTTGATAAGATAATAATATAAGTTGAAAGGAGCGAAAACATGCTGCAAAATGAAGATAAGGCAAAAGATGAAAGTTGTGCTAAGTGCTAAATTGGAATAATGACAGGAGTTTGCTGACTTCAAGGAATAAGTGGTATAGAATTTGTAGTTTCGTTTTTGAAGAAGTTTGCATGTATTTCTAGTCAGAAAAGTAACTAATTCCTAAGAAACTACCTCGTTGAGAATTAATATACCTAGATATTTAAGCTAACACAACGTTAACGAAACAAGAATTAACACGATATACAGTGTGAAGACATTGATACGACAATAAATGAAACACTGGCAATACTGGTTGATAGGAATATTTTCAAACTATTATAATCCTGCCACCGAAATTAAAATAAACTTTCTAATTGGATAAAACTTCACGAAAACTCAAACTAGTCAAGGATAGTGACTACTATTCTGGTGAAATATTCCAAGCAGTCTGTTGCAGTTAGTGACATTAAATCTGTGATAAAAGACAACCTATTCGTATGAATTAGTATTGTCAGTGTTTTGATTCATTGTCGTATCGTCGTCTCCACCTTGTATAATCACACTAATATTATAAAAGCGAAAGTTTGTGAGTGTGTGTATGTTTGTTACTTCTTCACGCGCAAACGGCTGGACCGATTTAGATGAAATTTAGTACAGAGACTGTTTGAGTCCTGGGAAAGGATATATCCCGGGAGTTTGTTCCTTTGGGATAATTTTCGATCGGCAACTAGTTGATACTAAAATAAGTGAGACATGCAAGAAAATACTCATTTTCGTTCACCAATGCCCGCGTAGGTATAAGCTAAGTAATTTCACGCCTATAATCAATACAATAATTTATTCATATTAAACCTAGTACGTCAACGAATGAATAACAAGTTATTAGATATATTTCTTAAGAAACATTCAGTTTGAAATAACTATTATTTAGTGCCTCATTATCATTAGAATTGTATTTGTTTCCTTAGTATATCTCTGCGGGACTGTCTTTTACTTTGAACTTTATGATTTGTGTTATACAGTAAGAATTAACCGTCAAAACAAAGTTAGTTATCGTAAACTGTCAGGTAAAATGGTAACATTTTATTTTAGTAACTTAATTTAGTTAAGCCTTGGGGCTGGGCACAGATAAACCGTTTTAAACGTAAAACGGTTTAAGTATTTATTTCATGTACTAAGTCAATTGCTATTACAATTCTGTCAAACAACTTGCGGATATAATATTTCGAGTCATTTCGCTAGATTGTCGTATGTTCCTAATTGAGTTGTCGGGGAGAACTAATTTACGGGAAAATATAATAGGAAATGTAAATGATTTAATCAGTTTATTTTACTTTTATATGAAGGGGAACTTTGGCATTGGATTGATCAACTGTGTGCCGTATCATAAACACCTTTAATTTTTCTACATTTCGACAAATTGCAACTGAGATACGACTGCTAACATTGGTCGAAAATTAGAATTGGCTCTCTGGTGGCAAGTGTCATAAGTGAGGCTCTGGGTTTAATTCTCGTTCCTTAGATCAAGATTTTTAATGTAATAACTCACATTATGATACGGTAATGCAAACGGATTAAAGTTATGGTCTATTCCAAATGTGTGTTAGAAATTGCACCAATCACACCTAAGGTACTATTACATTTAACACATGTTTTATCTACACAATTCAACCAGCTCTAACAATAAACAGAGGATCCCTTCCCCACATCTTCATTACCATACGACCACACAAACTTGCACCGCTCGGTAGGCGTGACTTTCATACTATTTTCTAAATAATCTGTCCTGCAATATAGGTATACATCATGCAGGGGTGCTCAACGTTGTGGGTGTCGATGGTGTTTGGGCTTGGAGCGATCGACACTCAAATTCATATCAAACTCGGTGAAATAGAAAAAGATAAAAGTTTTAGTATTTATTTCGTTAGCTAAAATATTTCATACATTCACACGACAATCGTTTTTTTGTCAGTTGGAATTAGATGAGGCTTTGACTCAGAGGTGAAATTCTAGTTTTAATTAGCACCCTAATTAAAACTAGACTTTCACCTCTGAGTTTGTTTGACCCTAAATACTCGTCAATATTCTTACCATAGACGAAAAAATCGGCCAATTGCGAGAAGGACTCGCGCACGAAGGAAAAACGGCAATAAAATCATGTCTGTTGTATGGGAGCCCCCTTAAATATTTATTTTATTCTGTTTTTAGTATTTGTTGTTATAGCGGCAACAGAAATACATCATCTGTGAAAATTTCAACTGTCTAACTATCACGGTTCATGAGATACAGCCTGGTGACAGACGGACAGACAGACAGTCGGACGGACAGCGGAGTCTTAGTAATAAGGGCCCTTTTTACCCTTTGGGTACGGAACCCTAAAAAGACGGGTGATGTTGTAAATGAGGGAGATATCGGTTTTTTTTTCGAGTGGTAAATTTTTGGGAATCTCTTGCAATCAACAATTTGAGCACCCCTGCTATAATGCCTATAGGCGGGCCGCCTAGCTAAACAAACATTAATTCGTGTAATGTAACATAAGGCACGGGTCGTGATTGGTCGCCAGCCAAATTAATGAGCTTAGGGAAAGTGGGGCTGAATGTTTGTTTAATTGATGTTGTAATTCGAACTTTGTAGTTATTGGTGTATGATAATTTTATTCATTTCTGGTTAGCCTTCCATATTCTGCTGAAGTAAGGGCCTCGCCTAAGTCAGCGACCAGGAGTGAAATTTATGGCTAAACCTAATCATTTATAGCATATTTAAATACTCAAAGGCTTAGTTAAGGCGTGGTTAGGCTCGAGACGAAGTAATTGATATTTTAATTGCAATAACGACTGTTAAAACGTCCAAAATAACGTTTTAGTAGCTAAGACAACGTTTTAGACATAAGACATTTACGTGGTCAATTACATTTAAAGTAATGTATAGTCTCCTTTGAAAACAATCTCTTCTGTTGGGAAGCGATGATGTGGTCGAAGATGGAGCACGCTTGTCTGGAAGTGACCTGGTCACTCTTGTCTTAAATATCCCCAGAATCTCTTAGGTACATGTTGACTTTTCGACTATTCTTATCGCCGTTCAAATTTCGTTTTGTCGTCAAGCCTCAAAGTCAAAGTCAAAACGTTTATTCCAATTAGGCCATTAAAAGGCACCTTTTAACGTCAACATTACAGTTAAAAGAAAATGTATAAAAATAAAGTGGCTCTACTGTCCATTCACGAAGGTAGATTCTTATGGAGAAGAACGGACAAGAAACTCAATAGTTAAGTACTCTTTTGAAAAAAAAGTTTTACAATAAAATGTTCTCACATATTTACAAATATTACAAGCAATTGATTTTACAGTGTGTGAGTAATTTAATAGAAAAATAAAATAAAAAAACAAAAAAAAAATACACAAAAAAGCACATCACATTATGCCAACCAGTTTGATTAACTCTACACTCTTGATTGTCCTATGGAGCAGGACCAGCATGCTTCCAAGCATTCTTATCCTGAATGTAATCGTGTAATTCAGAAAGAATCTATTCTAAGAAGTAACGACAACCACAAAAGCCATTTCTCAAACAATCTATACAAACTCCAAATTAAGTCCATTATGCTAATAAATGAACACGACAAGAAATATTTCTATGTTCAGAAATGTATTTACCTTTCTAGCTGAGCGGTAAAAGGTACTGCATTTATCGGAAATGCTTGAAGGCTTGCTCATAACCTTTCCAGTTTAAATAATACAACTTGAAGCTTCGCCGCCGCATATTTTAATGATATTCATCAAGTATGGAATTACTTGTACAATCCTTCATTCATTGGATGGCCTTTTGGTCTGAACAGATGTTAGTCATCCTTGAGGCTTCACTACAATCAATAGGTAGAATAGGTACCTACGTGTTGTAAGGTTGTGCCCAAACTTAGCGGAAATTGTGGGTCTGTCTTGTGACTTTTAGTTCCTCGATTACCTTCATCGGAAATTAAGAGTTAGTCATGTTAAATTGTGTGATATAAACATTTAAAATAATAATAATAATAATAATTATGCATGAACTAAATAACAATGATAAATAATTGAATGAAAAGGATAATTTTGGAAATAAATTGAATGTATTATGTTATAATTTTTATTAAATTTATAATTTAATAAAAATTAATGTAACATGAAATATAAGTTTTTTTATACGAATTATATAATAGTGTAGTAGAATAAATGGCTTTTTTATTTATTATTTATAATGTTAAATTGTTGATTATTTAAAGCTTTCGTTGTGTCTTACTTGGTTGGTATATGTTTTTATTGTAGCTAGTTTTATGCTTAATTATATGAATTAAGAAGAAATTTTGCGACCCAAAATAAATTGGAATAATGACGTGAGAGATTATTATGAAGATGGCTCAAATATTACAGGCAAATGTTAAATAGGGAAATTAGAATAAAATTCTGGATGTGAATAGAGCCTGGTGAATGTAGTAGGCCAGTTACTTTTTTTAACTACCGACCAAGAGGGTGTGGGTATTATAAATTAAGTTTAACGTGTACATCTGTTTGCTTGTCCGTGAGATCGTACTTCCTAAACAGATGAACCGATTTTGATCTAGTTTTTTTTTAAATTTGTTCGTGGATTATACACATCGACATTGAAGAATTGTCCGTTTTCTCGCTTTTTATGTGTAGAAACAGTTTGTCCTATTATAATAATGTAACATTCGTGTAGGTATGTATCATTCTAATACTGCACCTAGTTAGTTACTATCAACAATACCGAATGTAGTGTGGAAAGTAATACCTCGCCCAACTCAGGTGATAAATACCGGTAATTGGCTATTTTTGCTCAATACGAAAACGTGTCAACAATACAAGAGCCAATTTAAATAAATACTCTAGAATTTAAATAGATCTAGATTAATCTACAATAGGTCCTAGATCGGACAAGGAACAGGGCTCGGGGACAGTTTGAGTGGATAAGCTGTTATCGAACACCTATAGTTTGTTATTATGTCTCAATGTACTAGAAATACAGGCTGTCTTTGTTGAAAGAGCCTTTCTAAAAAGAGGAAAAGATTAATCTTGATTTAATTATAAAATTGATGATCTACTACCAAGTTATCATAGTGAGAAACTGAAATTAGTTACTAATATTTCAGGTGCAATCAATTTAATAGCCGATTTTCAATAGTCAGATAACTTTTATCTATGAAATACAAATGGCGCAGCTTGACAGCTTTTGTATAGAGAATATGACAATCGGCCATTTTTTAAACCAGTCCTGCACTAGTAATTTCGTGGGTGCGTTCACAAACATGTAAACTCACATACGCATACATTTATTCTTCTGAGTAAGCTAAGTTATCGTTGATCGCGTCAACGACAACTCGCCTGAAGTAACACAGATTGCTAACTGCGACGTGGTTCAGAGCTACGTATACCTTGGGGCTTCAATTACAAACAACGGTGGCTGCGTAGATGAGGTGAAACGGCGTATGGCCATAAACAGAACTGCGATGGAGAATTTAAGGAAAGTGTGGAGGAATCGCAACATTACCAAAGCCACCAAAGTCAGGCTCGTGCGAACTCTTGTATTCCCCATTTTTCTTTACGCGGCAGAAACGTGGACAGTGCGCGAGTTGGAAAATGGGAAGATAGATGCCCTGGAAATGTGGTGCTGGAGGAAAATGCTCGGGATATCGTGGACGCAGTTCCGCACAAATGTGTCCATCCTCCAGGAGCTAGGCATCACGCAGCGTCTGTCGGCCGTAGTACAGTCGTGCATACTGCAGTACTTTGGTCATGTCTCTAGACGGGGTAACGACTCCATAGAGCGACTGGTCGTGCAGGGAAGAGTAGAGGGAACTAGATCGCGCGGCAGGTCACCTATGCGTTGGACTGATCAAATTAAATCCGCACTAGGAAGCCGCGTATCTGATTGCGCCAGACAGTCTGCCAACAGGGAGAGATGGCGGGAGATCGTGCGGAGAGCTGTGTCCGCCTCTACCACCGACGTGGAGGCCTCGACGTGACCACGACCGCTCTGTCAAGAGTGAAACGACAGAGAAGAAAAAGAGAAGCTAAGTTATGTAATAATTGAAAATTTGATATAAATGTCGTGTTTATTAAATCTACGAAAAAGCAAATAACACAACAACTTCATAATTAAAACATGCACTGTTACATAGGCCTCCCGCAAGCATCACTTTTGCAAATCAAGTGGATCCCCCGCTACCAAAATTAAAATATCCTACCAATTTCAACCCAACCGACTCCTTACTTCACAACTTAACTATGCAAATACACATTCCCCATGATAAATGCACAATAACCCGCAAATCAAACACCCAACACTTGGAAACAAACTTATAAAATTACAAATGGTCGCCAGCGCACGTGCGCTACGCCATATTAATTTCCTACAGCGAACACCAAGATAGTTCTCATTTGTTATTTTCAAGTGTTTTACTTCTCTACGGTATCTGGCCACTTAGCTGGTGGGTGTGAGGATTAGAATAATCTTTATTTATTGCGGTACCCTTATTCTGAGTTAGTTAATGTATTGGCAGTAAATTGAGTTATGAGGTGTGATGGAGGTAAGTTATGGCTATGAGGGACTGCCGGTATGTATATTCTGTTAATATTTGACGGTGAAAAATAGGTGAAGTGAGCGTGAAGTGAGCTCTCATTCACTTGTGACAATGCACGGATTGCCAGCAGTGTGATTCTGTAAACATCTCACTGTGTTAGCTTAGGTAAAGTGAACATGAGGTGAGCAAACAAGGTGAAATGACAGTTCACGCTGACTCCACCTAAGTTTACTCGGTGAAATTTTGACAGAATAGACCGGCAGCTCACTTGATGCTCACTTCACCTAAGTTTTCACGGTGAAACGTTTTCAGAATAGCACTGCGGTTCTTTATTAAACGAGGTGTTGCTTAGTTTACGTTAAATTGTTGTCAGTTTTCATTAGTATACGACGTGGTTGCAAGGTTTAATAATTTTGGTTATATTACCATTTCGCAAGTGATATTAGCCGCTCAAATCGTTTGCTTAGAACAGAAATCTATCATAGAGAATTGCTAGATTTATAATTTTAATATAGCCTGTTCAGTTCTGTTTACCAACTTGAAAAAGTTGTTGTACCATCGACAATAGTAAAAGAAGAGACGTCGAGGCGGTCAATAGACAGCCAGAATCTCAAAGCTGGTTTCGATGACTCACTTAGACATCTACCCTGAGAGATTAATCTCCATCCATTTCCCAAACGCAAAACTAAGGATACATAAATCCTTACAAATTGGCAATAGAATAGTTATAAAACAACTAAATAGACACACACACGACTTCCGCCTACACCGGAACTTGGGGCTCTTCAAAAAGATTCGGCGTTTTTCTCACGACGTATCGATGTGTTAACTGGGTTCCAATAAACTATCGTTCGTTATAGCTCATCTTATAAGTCTGATTACCACTGATCAGAGCGGTTTATGACCACAGTATAATTACTTCGAAAGCAGGCTACTAACTGCCTTGATATAAGCAGGTATAAATGGGTCTAATTAATTTTATATAAAAACTGATCGTGATGTGGTTATGAGATGAATTATTAATTTTGGTTAGAATCTAGTTCGGAGTTCGCTTCTAGTTATTAGCACTTAGGTTTTTGGGTCTGAGGGTCAAATCACACCGAGTTCATTCTTTCTCAAGGGTCCGTGAGCTGTCAAAACTGACTTCACAATTTAATTGATAAGAATCAATACATCCAAAGTTTTGTTTTAAGAAGACGATCACCACCCATGACACCTATGAAAGCCGTAAAGTTTGTCTTCTGGGTTATCTATATTTATGTATTTCAGATATTTGAAAAAGCATAGATTTAGGCATAAAATCGTTAAATAACCTTATTCCAAAAAAAAAAAATACCATCAAAAACAAACTCACAATGACTTTATAATATTAAGTTAGTGCAGAAAAATGCGGATACAGAAGAAATAAGCTATTCTACCTACACTACTGACAGCATAATGTTGGACTTCAGAGCAAATAATACCAAACCAGACAATTAAGATGCATCAGGAGTAGTCGGAGAAGGCCGTAGTTCATATCTAACATGACAAATAGAAACATGACAAATAAAAAAGTCAGGCATAGTATGCCTGACTTTATGAGAAGTTATGGCTCTCTCTATCATTAGGAAATTAATATTGCATTAAGGGAGTGCTGTGGGTGTACTGTTGGCTGCAACCTACATATCTGCACTCTGGCTTTCACAGCCTCCATATTATGTATCCGGGCCAGGGACGTGGATGATCCGTGTTCCGTCAGGAGCTCAAAAAATATCCCTGTGTTCATTTTATATGACACGTACGTATCTGGGCCATGCCCGGGACGTGTAAGAGGTCCACCTCTTACACGTCCCGGGCATGGCCCAGATACGTACGTCATTCACATTAAGGCAAGGCACGTATGGCATTAAGTCCGCCTCTGTACATTTGTGTGCGTAAAGTGTAAATAAATAAATAAAATAAATAAATTCACGTCCGTGTCAGGGGGGCTACTCTCTAAACCCGAAGTCCGTAGTTTCGGGCTTAGTTGCGGGCGTATTCTACTCCGTATCACCTGCGGACTTACGATTAGTTCTTAGGTGATATGGACTAGAAGACGCCCTAACTAAGCCCGAAACTACGGACATCGGGCTTAGAGAGTAGCCCCCTGGGCCATGCCCGGGACGTGTATTTTTGTCGTGTATTTTTCGTCCCGGGTACGGCCCTGATATGTGGAGGTGTGACGCGCCAGTGCGACAATTTTGTGACAACCTGTTATCATAAAAATTGTTCTAAAAGGTATAAAACAAAGTCGCTGTATGCCCATGCCGGTTCTTTCGCTTACTTCTTCTAAACCTCGCAACAGACGTTGATGCTGTTTCACTAATAGAAAAACCTATAAACGAGGAATGTTTGTGTATAGTTCCCGTGCAAAGCGGGGACGGGTGCAAGTGCTCTATAGACAAGATTTTTTATGAAAAGTATCGCATTGACGCATCGTGTGCAACAGTTACGGGGAGCCTTTATTCAGTTTTCAAATCCGGTGTTATTCATACAAATCTTTAAACTGTTAAAGCACCAGAATTAAAATTTTGCTTAAAGATTCTTAATTAACATTATTTATAGAGAATTTTGCTAATCAGTTACTTAATAGGGCAATTCCGAGGTTTATATGAATAAGATCAATGTATTAGAAAACATTTTCGTACGGTTTCCGGCGTTTAATACTTAATAATGATGAAGATAAACAACTTTGGCGTTACAAACCAATGAAGATCAGTAAAATATTGAGTTATTAATTCGAAATAATATTAAAATATTTGTATAACGGCCAATATCTAAATAACCTCCATACATACCAACTAAATCGTCCAACCAAAAAATGTGATCTAAATTCTAAGAAATAAAGTCCAATTTGCATGCACCCAAGAAAAGTCGGGCTTTCATGCGCGTGAGCATTCAATTACTTGTAATAACGCGAGTGTATCGAAGCCTATCAATTTGTCAGTCTGTCCGTAACCTCTTTATATGTACATTTTATATTCACTTAAACATTTTGAAAGTATACTTGTTAATTATGCTCTCATCGATTTCGTGTATAATATTTTATGGTCAGGTTCGAGTGTAGGCGATATAATTACTTTATAGTTGGCTGTTTAATGTGGTGTGCCTATTATTTTATTGGCAGAGCCAAAATAGTTTGAATGGAAAGAATGTTTGTTTTTTCTGTTACTCAAATTATGTGAAATACTTCTCTCGCGGTGAGTCATATAAGAAACGGTAAATGAATCTATAATATCTAAATGAAAATAAAATAAATGTAACTCTAACTGTCTGTTTGCAGCGTTTTCACTCCTTAACCAATTTTAATGAATTTTGATATAGAGATAGATAGGGCTTTAGGAAAGGACATAGGATACTTTTTTCTTTGGTTTAATTTCCGCATTTACGGGCCCTTGTGCAACATGTGCAACATTTTCGTGGTGTATATGGATTCCATACAATTTGGCCTTTTCAACACTCGTCATTATATAATAATGACGAGTCATAATTAATCTTTTAGAGGACTTTTATAAAATACAGCAAAAAAATGGTCGTTGTTTGAGACCAGTAGTAAGCATGTTTTACTGCAGAACATTTTTACTGTTCTTATCGCTAGCGCGGCAGAGTAGGTAGTGCAAGGACCTCATCGCCTACAGTGGGACCTAGCCCTTACAAATCCGACTTTGCGCCTCCTTGACTGACGTTACAATTTTAATACGATAATTGATTGAAACGAACTCTCTCATGAGATTGACGATCAAATTGCGTTAATTAAAATTTCAACACTCAATTTGGTTTTTGCTAAGTATTGCTGTCAAAATTGAAAGTTCACGAGACTGAAACCGTCCAAGTGCGAGTCGAGTCGAAAATCACGAGAGTCCACAGAATCCAATACAGGGTGTTCCAGACGTGCGTGGTCATATTTGTTCTTTAGCTGCTAAGAAGAAAAAATATTGACTTTTTCCTAAAAACAAAACTCGGATATTTCAAGCACAAACTTCAACCAAAATGCGTGCAATACTTCTTAAGGGATCATTGTACTCATCATTATGAACAAGTTTTTCGCAACCGCGAAAACGCGAAAAAAAAACACTGCTGTTCAGTACATTTTGTCGAGTTATGCGCACAAAAATGTATGGGGCAGTCCATATTTTTTTCGCGATTTCAATGTTGGTCCCATAATATAAGTTGATCATAATGATGAGTACAATGATCCCTTAAGAGGTATTGCGTTTATTCTGTTACACGTTGTATTGCCCCAAATATTAGGACTTAGATAGAAATATAATTTTTATATCTATGGGTAGTCCATTAATCAGGTCCAGGGCGAGTGCAGCCTCTTAGTCATAAAACACATAATCACCCCAAAAATTGTCCTTGCGAATCAGTAATTTTCGGAATTTTGGAATGGGAGAGAGGACTCATGCCTTTCATACAGCTACATGTTCAATCGATTCATCAAAAATAAAGCTAGCACCACTTACTTTCTGATCCCCAAACCGCATTTGTCGCCTCGCATTCCTGGCGACGTTCATGCGACAGAGGAACACGCGGTCCTCGCCGTCGGTGGGCGCGCGCGACAGCTCCGTCCTGACCGCCTGCTGGTCTTGTTTGTCGATCACGTCGTACACGCTGTCGCCGTGGATTAGGAGGTCCTCCTGAGAGAGAAAATGGGAAGTGTTAGAAGAATAAAACGTTTTGGGAACACATTCATTGTGTGTACAGCTAAGCAGTGGAATTCCCTGCCTGAGTCTATGTTTCTTGATAGCTACAACCTGGGAGTGTTTAAGTCAAGAGTGAATAGGTTACTTCTAGGCAAGCGTGCTCCACCTTTGACCACACATCGCAACAGGTGAGATAGTGGTCAAATGAGTGGCGATCAACAGTAAAAAAAAAAGAAAAACAGAATCATCACACTGGTATTTCCCGAAGCATTTCACATGTCCATGCAATAAATATCAAACCTAAAACCAAACAAAACCATCAACCGCACTTCGGTTTATCCCAAGGCTGTTTTGTCTGTAAAAAACCCAATTTCAATTTGTCCGATCCTGGTAGGTACAGAATTCAGGACCACAATATCAACCATTTGTGAATCGAACGTTTGAAAATATATTTTTAATTCCTCCGGTTACTTATCCGCTTAAGAAGCTGTGATTAAGTATCCTATCTAATTCATTTATTTTCCATTCTCCTAAGATTTGGGGAAGTTTCGTCAAACTTTTCGGTGGAACTACCTTTAACTTCAGTTTACTAGGCTTATAGTACTTTATGTAGGTTTACTATAAGTGACCTATACTGTTCAATCCTCACATACAATATTTTAGGAAGGCAGGTAGGTATTTGTGTTTCAAAATTTGAGTGAACAGGTTTCTTCTGGGTAAGCTCGCTCCATCGTCGACTTTGTCTCTGTCATCTATGACCTAGACTAGAGTCAAGAGCAAACCCAATTAAAATAAAAAAAAACAACCTTTTCGATTTGTGAAGCTTCATAATTCTACACTTCCTGTTTTATCCTCCAAGACATTAAAACAATAACACCAAGACCGTACACTCATTCATCCACAAAATAATTCCAGGCATAGGAAACGCCGTAAGGTGGCGGCTATGCGATTAAAATAATACAGCCTGCGGTTTGTGCACTGATGAAAATGTCGAGCCAATCTCCCTAAGTATACGCCTCTTTAAAAATAAAAGCGTTTGCTTTAACTTTGCGGCGACGGATCTGATGGTGATGCCGCAATTAGCATTCCGTGTGCGCGAGGCCTTTCTTTTGTTGCTATTGTTTGGTACGGTGTGAGTTTGATGAACACTAGGTCTTTGAGAATCTGTGCTCTTCCTACTGATTTTTAAAAAGGAATAAGGATTCCAACTTGAGGAATTCAGTAACATGGCTGCAGTTCGTTATCAAGCTGTGATTGGTGGAATGAGTTTTCACGAGCCAATCGCTGATTTCGTCGATAATTTAAGCTGTAGTATACCGCCATCTCCCTGTAATGTTGAAAGCTTTTCGAGCCAATTGCTATTAACTGGACAAGACAAGTCAAATCTGGACTTCGGCTGTTACCGAGAAAGTAATAGAGGCTTAGGGGGTGGCCTATTTTGACCACCCCCTAAGTTTCGCCACTTTGACCCGGCCTGTGCGTCTCGCATCAAGCGGAAGCCGCGTCACCTTCGACAAGTCATCAGTCCCCAGTGGTACGATGCCTTTTAACGCTGCTTGTGTTAGAAGGTATCCCACAAGGTGGACTGTCCTAGAAGGTGATATCAACAACGAGCCGAAAGTCCTGTTGAAAGACCCTTAACACTTAAACTAAATTGGGAATCGAAATAAGGACATCATGGTCATTAGTAAAGCTTGAGACCACCGGTAAAAGCCATATGTCATGTCTTCTCTCTAAACCGAATCTTCATATTAGGATATCTTCAGACGTCTCGATACGCAAAAAAAGACCAATTCTCGTTCCGAAGAAGAGAAGTTTCGATTATAATCAATATCCGATAATTGTCAAAATTTAGGGAAATTTGTGGTTTTTTTACGTTACAAAAATACGATAATACAAAATACAAAACAATCTGATCAACAATTCTATTACAATATATTATTGCGCACACACAAGAGCATAACTTATCCATTTTACTAGGCAGCCACTTGGATCCCCAACATTAAATAAAGCTATTATTAATGAACACACAGGTTTATCTAGTTCGGGATAAAATTTATAACCAATAATTATTATTTTATAACTTCCTAAGTGCTACATCCGACGAGTCCGCTCTGAGGTTAGATGGGGTCAATAAAATTGTAGACTACAGTATATAATTCTCTGTGTTCTCTGGATAAACAAATTTCAATTAACCTAGGGCCACTTTAATAACTTTAATTAAATCATATTTCTCGAGTAAAGTAAAGCACAACAAAATTTTCTCTAGATTGCGGTGTTGCGTTTGTTATAGGGCTGGCAGAAGATGATAGTGATTTTGCTAAACTACTTATTTTTTTCTTAATTCTTTAGTGTACAACAAACATGAAATATTACCCAGTTAGTTACAAAGGAGAAATTAACCCAACGTTGAGTTTACTCCCAGTAAAACTTTGAGTGATAGATATTTGAGTGAGTGATATTTTTGCATTGAGGACTATTTTTTTTATATTGTTAGCGAAACAGCCCTTTTTATTGGTATTATTTCTCACTATCTTGCCCACAACAAAAAACAAATTGAAGTGCCCATTTAAATGTTGACAAATCACTGGTCATGGTGGTTCAGGCAGTGACTCAGGCAATTCGTCAAGCCAAGCTTCGAGTTCCATGTCCCTCATGACAGTTTTAACTTGTTATATGTATGATTTTGTCACAAGAATATTTTCAGTAAAATCTTTGCAACAACTTAATTCCGGTGCACCCCTGACGTGTGACGTCACGGCGCGTCACTTAGCCCCGCCCACCTGTCGCGAAGCCTCCACGTTAAGACATAATGGTGCGCGCGCGCTCCACCGCCCACGCGCCTGCGCAGAGCCCGTGGGGGTCCATGTGAACCGCGCTGTTCGCTGGGTGGCTATGAAGAGATCAGTTTTGTGTTCGTTTTGATGGGATTGTCTTGGAATAGAGCTTAGAATTACGAATTGCGATGCCCTTCTAGACTTATAGACTTTCCCAGAAGGAGAGGTATGTTTTTAATTGGGGATGTAATATCGATTTTTTTATCGTTTTGGTAAAAACAAATTTTTAAAACGTAAGAATATGTATTGATGTCAGAGGTTCGAGTATGTTCTGACATCAGAGTTAAGAGAGAGAGTGTCTTCGGGGAGAGTGTCCAGGAACTCCACGACCTCATCCCACCGGCCCCCTTCTACCATCGGACATCTAGACGCACTACCATCCCTACCTTGTTGCTATTCCACCAATTCGCACTAAACGTTTCCAAACGTCTTTTATAATGCGCACAGCAAAGGAGTGGAACTCTCTGCCTGCGTCTGTGTTTCCGAATGCATACAACCCTAATCTCTTCAAAATTAGAGTGAACAGGCTTCTTCTGGGTAAGCTCGCTCCATGGTCAACTTTGTCTCTGTCATCTATTACCTAGACTAGAGTCAAGAGCTAACACATTTTAAATTTAAAAAAAAAGTAAATTTGTTTTGCAGAAGTCTGCAAATTCTGATTTGGAATCATCTGATTGGAACCCTTGGTGTATGGTCTATTGCCAGGGTTGCGGAATCTGTTCGAAAGAGTCACCGCGGCCCTGGAACGCAAAGGGCTTTAGAAGGAACACGGATGGGTTTTAGTCAGTACGAGCCTGACACGCCCTTCCTGCTCCACCCAGAGCGGAAATCGTCATTATTTTGATGATTTCACATCCTTAAAAAAAAAAAAAGGTGTATGGTCTATTGATAGGCAGCAACTGCTAATATAAAATATTGACTGAATGAAGGCCATTACAATAAATTGTTTCAAAAACATTGTCAACATTTCTGAAGAAAGAAATCCATTGCTGTACGTAGGTATGGCTAGTTTACACGCGTGCTGCTGACTAAACAGTAAACAGTTACTCGGATCGCCGACTCGTATGCTAGTAGCTCGGCTCGCCTAAGCTGTCTACACGGTGATAGTAGGTGCCCAATCTCTTGCGAGTCGTAGCACACAAAAAAAGACAGGTCCCGCTCGCAACTGCTTTGCTGACACTGGTGAGCTACTGCCGAACGCGTCCGAATAATGCGAGTTATGTCCGAGCTGCTGCTATGTGCGAATTACTGTTGGCGGGCAGGCGAGTGAAAACAAAAATATTGAAGTAACTTGGATGCGAGCTAATATCCAACTCGCACATGCCAGTAACTCGAAACATACGTCCAAACGATGCGAGTAACTGCACTACAGCTACTCGGCAGGCTGACTCGTACGCTAGCTCGCACTGTGTAAATTAGCCATTAGTGTCGCCACATCGACCGGTCCTGTGCGTCTAGTGCATCTAGCGTATTCCTGCGGCCTTCAACAGGTCATGGGACCACCATTCACCACTTTGTGGGAAGTCTTCCAACACTGCGTCTTCCGGTACTCCAATAGCCAATTGTTTGACTATTAATACAGCCTGAACCATTTTGGTCTGTATCCTAATTCATTTACTAATTTATAAATCAGTTTTCATGAACAAATCTAGGTAATACCTTGGAGGTAAGATAGTAGATGCCCGACTTTTGTCGAAAGAAAAATATTTTTTTTTTGTGGAATCCAAAAACTTTTTTTTAATATTACAAAACATTTTTAACCTTAATAAAAATTCCACTAACATGACATTCACTGAAGCAACCCATAGACCACCAACATTGTAAACTTTTCCTATTCAGAATACTCGGAGAAATTAAATTAAACGCACACATTGCATCTAATTGCCGGAGGCGGCCACGCCCTCTGGTGATGAACATACGTAAACACAGTAATGTATGCGAATACGTCAGTTATGAACCGCTAATTGTAGACCTATTGGTCCGTAGCGTGTTATGGGAATTTAAATAGATTTCGAATGAAGTTTATGTGAATGGGAATATTGATTTGGTAAGAAATTTTTCGGCTATTGCAATGCTGTCAAAATTTGTTCAGATGATTTTGTATGGCATACCTTGACTAAATCAAATGTCTCTCTTTCTTCTAAATCAAGATATACGTATTTATACTCAATATGGAAGAAATTAACGTAGAAATTATATACATATTATACGGGCTTGTATACCTACCTAACCGAGACTTATGACTTACTTTCCTAAGATAAGAACGAGGATCGTGTTAAAAAATAGGGTAAAAGACTTACAGACCTAAAATGAGCCACTTTCTTTGTTAAAATGTGACCACAATTATTACATGTGTATGAAAAAGTGATACATTGTATTTCTTCCACACAAAGAATTTCACATTATCATTTAAAATCAAGTCTCAAGACTGTTCACGTGACCAGAGGGCTGGGCTTTCCTTCGGCCAAAGAATCAGCATTGCCATTCAATGCGGCAATGCTGCCAGTATTCTGGGCACTTTTGCCATTGACAGCGATGTAGATGAATTTTTTAATGCCCAATGATTTATTTTGTTTTTATACGCGTTTGTACATAATATCGCGATTATTAGTCTTTTAAGATTATTAAGTATTTAGTTGTTACTTGTACATATTTATAGTTTGTTGAATGTAAATAAATATTTGAGTCTCAAATCACAAGCTCAAGTTAAAGATTTATCAGGCGTTGCCGATACAATATCTCAGAAAATAATTGTGTTGTAAAATCGCCTTGTTCTGGATTACACCATATGATAGCCGTGGGCTCTAATAAATCCCAAACTATTGGGCAGGGGACCGTAAATTATTTGCTAAAACCTCAACGGCACGAATTCACTCAGAAATAACCACCTCATTGGGTTGGCGATAAATTTCGTCGTAAGTGAATTATGTAACTGACACTTTAAGTTATTTGCTTTGATTTTTATAGTGATTAATGGGTCGGCCATTATTTTTTTCTTAGGTACTTCGTTAGGTTAGGTTGTATGTTTGTAAATTGTGGTTTCTTTATTGAATGTCGTAGTAAACTCTCGTGGTGTTTATGCTAGGTGATAAGGTTTCTAATTAGTTAGTTCAGAGTACAAAACTATTTCCTGGAAAGTGAAGGCTTATATTTTGAATATAAATTGTCACGCTATGTAAGTTTAAAGAGTGAATTCATACCTATTTCTACTTATTAACTAATTCAAATGTACTAATTCGTCGACATCAGCTTGCAATTATTCCAATTTAGTACTTTCCCTTATCATTACAATCATGCCCTTATTCCAAATCATTATCATCATCAGGCCTTTCCCAAGTGACGCCACATCGACTGGTCCTGTGCATCTCGCATGCAGCGGATCCCAAATGCACAAAAAAAAAATAAACCTGATTATTTCATCGACATTGCCTTAATCCGAAATATTTTGGAGTCTGCGCAATATCACTTCTTCCACACTTTTCTATTAATCATCTCAGTTGTCACCCCATTATTTAATGTTACACCATAAACATTCAATAATGCTAATGGCCATCTCTAAACGGTACCAAATGGAAAGGCACAACACAACACAATTCCGCCCATACCCGACCGGAGCAACTGTACCGACCAAATAAAGCGATTTTATATTACAAATGCGTTTTCCCTCTCAATGAACGAATACAATAAATAAGCAGACCGCGAGACTTCATTACTTACAGAATCTGTTTATTTTACTACATTAATACGGGTTCGACGCCGCGGTGGGCCATTCAATGTATATTTGTAGCTTTTGAATTATTTGTATCGTGTACCTAGTGTTGCTTTCACTTATAGTTGGACGTGTTGCAGTGAGAGTTTATGTTTTTAGCTTAAGCTTAACCAATCTATCTCGCGAAATAAAACCCAGCAAGGTTTTATTTCGCGAGATAGATTGGTATTAAACGTGTCGCGGCCTGAAGTTGATATTTCAGGAATGATAGAAAGATGATTACTCCATTGGTCTCGCGGTCGTAAGCGCGACTTCCTTATGTCCTGGGTTCGATTTCCAGGTCGGGCAAAAAGTGATATTGGGTTTTTCCAATAGGAATTTCCCAGTGACAGCCCGAAGTTTGGATGTTGGTGGTGTGACACCTCCGTGCATCGGAAAGCACGTTAAGCTGTTGGTCTTGCGCCAGATCTCGCTCCGGTCATGTCGGGTTGCCGTCCCATTGGAATATGATAGTGATTGAAGCGGGAGTGCACCTGTGTTTGCGCACACACTTTTGCACTATAATATGTCCCGCGCCGATGGCTAGTCTCAATTAAGATTTGCCGCTATGGCTGAAATCGGTCAGGAGAACTATATGTACTTTATTGTTTACATAAATAATAGCTAAACAACTTTTTTACACATACTTCATTGCATGGATACAAAGATGGTCCCGCTGACAGCGATATGTAACAGACAACCTTTGGTTAGACTGAAAGAAATTTGGACAGAAATCGGCGGTTAATAATGAAAAACAAAGCGGATACCACATCCATCATGTGACATTCCCTCTCTCAAAGAGGACCTGTGTTCCAGCAATGAGACCGATTATGGTAAACAAGAAAATCCCATCACTTCCCGTCGGTGTCGTAAGAGGTGACTAAGGGAGTCACCAAAAAATAAGCAGTAGCATTCTCTGTACCTACATTGCAACAGCTACACTGCGATCGCCAACCCGCCTACCAAGCGTGGCGATTCCTCTATTGGAGGCCTATATTTAGCATTGGACGCAGTGGCGTAGCTAGTCTCAAAGGGGCCCTGTATCAAACATTTTTGGGGGCCCCGTTTTTAGGGGTATTGTATTTAAACAAAATAGGTCCTACTTGGCTCAGAACTGTCTTGGCAGGCCACGAAGGAGATGACGCGACTAAATGTATAGATTTGCGTCCACACGTCGGGGCCCTTATAACCCGGGGGCCCCGTATATTTTATACGGCTGATACGGCGGTAGCTACGCCCCTGATTGGACGTCTTAAGGCTATATATGATGATGATAAAACAAGAATTGTCCAGCTAATCGTATAATACCAGAATATTTGCAGATACTTTGTTATCTTAAACACAAAGCTTAAAGTTTTATATGTAACTAACGTCTGTCATAGTAAACGAACTTTGTGACACGGTGAAGTCCGATACAACGATACCTTCCACTTCTAAGACTATACTACAGAGTTTTATAATATTACTAGCTGTCGCACGCGGCTCCGCCCGCGTGGATGTCGAAAATTATCCCAAGGGAACATACTCCCAGTATAAAAAGTAGGTATCCTGTGTGATTCCAGGCTGTGCCAAATTTCATCAAGATCCGTTCAGCCGTTCTGACGTAATTGAGTAACAAACATTCATACATACAAACTTTCGTGTTTATAATATTAGTAAGGATTCCTGCAAGTTTTGCAAGATAACCCAAGAACTTTACCTTTACTAAAAGGGCTAGTTTTCAAAACCTAAAAAAACATACTAGGTTACGACCTCCCGACCTTTCCCGCCATTATAGAATACCTGCTGCGCTATTGTTGCTTCACTCCATCGACAAAAACGACAACATTTTATACGACAACTAACTTATCCCGCGGTTTCGCTTCCGTGTCTAATCTAAAAGGAACCCTTCATTTTCGCGGGATAACAGTGAGTCTAGTATGCTAGAAGAATCAATTAGAAAAGATTGGGAAATTATATTATTTTATTAATTACATAGATTTGTTGATTTATGTTTGTTTACTGCTATTGCTATATTTTATTGATTCTAATTGGTGTCTGTGAAGTCTGCATAGAGATCCACGCATTGGAACGTGCCACAAATTTAAATGTTTTGAATTTGATTTTTTAAATGTAAATGCCTTGTATTCAGCGATAGACTAGTCAGTGAAAGAATATTGGTAACTGAATCAGTACTTCCACAGATTTACCTTTATACCTTTTACAAACAAACAATTTTGCCTTCTTACAATATTAGTACAGATTCCAAATCAAGTTCCATTCGATCTCCAAGGGAATCGATTTAGAACCCATCACCGATATTTCGCGTTTTTCAATTGATTTCAATAGCAATGATGGTCATACCGTTATCTAGTACAACATGACACAGCAAACGATTGCTCCAGTTCTCGTTTATTAGATTTTTTGGAATTGATTTCTTTGAATTAATGTTATTGTGAATCCGTGAGGCCATCTTGATTTTGTGAAGTTTGATTTTACTGTTCAGTTATTATATGTTTGTGTGAATCAGTTTTGTTAATCTACGCCTTTTATGGTGTTTGTATATTGAATATTTACGGTTACAAACCGTAACTACATTTAAGTTTGCAGACACTAGTTTTTGTAATAATGTTTTTAAAACAGTTGATCGTAAATAGTACAATCCTTTTTTGTTTTCTTGTTGAAGTTAGTTTTGGCTATATAACCTAAGCCAGAAAAAAGGCGAAACACTGTATTGTTTTGTTAACAAATTTCGATTACAAGTCCGTATACCTTGCCTTCTAACAATTGCCGTTTTGTATAGCATTCTACGAGAAGCTGTTGTCTAGTAGCAGACAAAACACCGACATGGCGACCCCGACTCATACCAATGAGCGACAAACCGAGCAAGGAAAATACATTCCGATAAATCTCCGATATCTCTGAAATTAACAACAGTCGGCATAAAGCCTTACAAGAAATAAGCCAAAGGCGAGATAAAGTAACAATATATCAATATATTACCACAATCTATTGTTAAGTTATAAATCGCTTTCGACACCTATTATTGCAATATCGTTTAAAAATACAGGCTTTATCTATTATAAAGTCAGTCGAACTAAATTTTAAATGTATGTCATTTTAATCTTATGATCAGTAAACATTGAATTGCACATGTATGGACAAAAACAAATAGACTAATCTTGATGTGTGTTATTTATTTTATCTTTATTCATATATTTCAAAGCTCTGGTCTAGTTTTAATTCAATAAATCATTGCGTACACACCTATTAAAATATTTACACTGCATGTCATTAAGTGTATTGCTAGGGATGTTCCTATGTCGACTAAATAAACGATTTATTTTCTATGGTCTGGATAAAAAGACTGGAAGAAAGGATTACGAAGTGGGTAATTAGTTGAAAGTGTTGGAGGAATTATTAATGAATCCCGTGATATGTTACGAGTAAGTATGTTTGTTTATGATTTTTTAAGTGATATCTCTGGAAGATTGGCTTAAGCACCTAGCCAGAAATGTAAAAAAAACAACACATCATCTGGGCTCCCCCCTGCCAGGGTTGCGGAATTTGTTCAAAAGAGTCACAACGGCCCAGGAACGCAAAGGGCTTTAGAAGGAACACGGATGGGTTTTAGTCAGTAAGAGTCTGACACGCCCTTCCGCTCTACCCAGAGCGGGCGAGAGAAGTCATTTAAAGATTTCCCATCCTTAAAAAAAAAGGATCTGGGCTCTGATATGTGTTACATAGATTATTTTGTAGTTAAATAAAACAAGCACTTGCGTTATTTCATGTCATTAAGACAAGAATATGCCTCAAGCTTGTCATGATCTATCATGAGCTGTTTTCATCTGATTCGGAAAAATAGTAACTAGTCGTATCTACAATCAACGAATAGTGTACCTACTCTATCCGATGTATCGACTTATCCCATCCCTTTTACAAAATACTCTCCACAAACAAATGTAAGACAGACAGACAAACAAGCCCCCGGATATGTAGATTAATGATTCACAAACGAAAACACACAACTAATTGCGATACAAATGAATACATGTCTCGATTGATTAATCGAGTCGTCATTTAACATCGAATGATCGGACACTTGTCGGGGGGCATATAAAAATTAATAACTAAACACATATGATTTAAATTAGTTTGATTAGTTCTAGGATTGGCTCTTTTGTTTGTAGTTAATGAAATAATAGATTGATTGGGTCACTGTTGAATATGGGCTAAGATTCTGTACCCCACTGATAATACCAATGTTAATAATGTATTGATCGTCAATTCCTTTTTTCCTCCGCTGTCGTGTATCTCATTATGGAATCGACCTTACTTAAACCGCTGATAGACTTGAGCATTCACTTGTTATGAGCATTTTAGCGAATGTTCTTGTGTTTAAAATAAGCATCAGCGTTTTCTAGCAAATGACAGTTTTGCTTTGAGCTTTTTGCCGTGCCGACCAATTTTGTCAGTGTGGTTTGAAAACTTCGTGAAGAATACATTTTTTGACGAGCATTAACTAGAGCGTTCGCAAGAATGATCGTGAAAATGTTAAAAATGGCGAATGCTCGATGTTCTGTTACAAATTGACAGCTCAAGTCTATCAGCACCTTAAGGCTGTAGACAAGGTCAGGGTTGCGGAATTTGTTCGAAAGAGTCACCGCAGCCCTGGAACTCAAAGAGCATTTAGAGGAATATGGATGGCTGTACACAAACTGACATCCTATTAGCGATAATGATTTTCAAATAGTCCAAAATGCATGGGACTGACAAACGGTACCGAAATATCACATGGTCGATTTAGAACATTTTGGACGTTCGAAATTCCCTTGTCCTTCTTTCTCAATGAATACGGTTTTGTGATGTGTCACTGTGAATCATAATTTGTTCTGAATTTCTGATTGAAATTATCAAACAAGTAGTAGCGGTTGACTGGTACCTAGCCGACCCCAATATAATTGGGAAAAGGCTAGGCAGATGATTACTATCGAACAAGAAGTATATATCTATGGTCACAAATAGTCTAATCAATTGGGTATAAGGAATAATTTATTGTTAAATTCATAGATAAAACATCTTGACGCAAAATTAATTAAAATTACTCTAAGTATAGTGTGAATAGTAGGTATAATTGACAAATAAGCACTTAAATGACTTATAGAAGTTCGAAAGGTCTACTGACGTTTACTATAGTGATTTATTTATCAAAACACAGCCGATGTTATTAACCTACCCTGGAAACTAATCACAGAAGAAAACCGGATTCACACAAGAAACAAATGTCTAAATAATATATTCAATAACGTCATTTATAAATCACTCAAAATATTGACCGACGAACTTTGCTTGCTAACATTTGAATCTCCGATAGCAAATGACATTAACGACATATCATTGGCCGCAGTGTGAAGTCATTTCAGTACTTCAAAACCACAAAGGGCGCATACACAATGGTAATGATAAATACCGGATTGCCTAAGGCTTAGGCGCGGTTCTACCCATTCCTTACTTGGATAACCGGTTTCACAAGACCTTCCCTGCCGCTTGATTTCTTTAAGACTTTAGAAGACAGAGGGGTTCGAGAATTCGTTGCCGAAGGTCAGGGGATTCTGGTTACTTTTCTTGCTCAAGTATTTAATATTGAACATCAATAAATCGATATAGTGGTTAGCGACACAGTATTGTCTAAAGCATTATTATTACATTGTTTTGCATATTGAATTGTGCGTTCTTCTATTGTTTATGGTGAGGTCTGGTCTACGTGTGCGGTTAGTGATGATGGGGAGATGGGATTATCTTGTGGGGAAGACCTTGTTTCAATGGTGCGGAGTCTTTGATTGTGTTGGGTACCGCCCCTTTGGTTTGATTGTAAGGTCAATATGATTCAGTGTGTAGGTATAGATTATATATAAAGGGGCCCTTTTTTAGAGTTCCGATAATCCGTATAAAACGCAACCCTTTTGGGATCACTCGGGTGTATCTGTCTGTCCGTCTGTCACATCCAATTTTCTCCGAATCTACTGAACTTTTGTGAGCTAAACACGGACGTGTTACGTAAATATATTAATTCTGAGTAGGTACGGGGGTTTAAAAAACTAGAAAATTAAAAAGAAAGTTATTCAAACTGTACCGTGAGACATATCAAATTTGAGGGTTTGAATTATATTTTTTTTCATTATTTTAAAATAAACAGATTTAAAGTTATTCACGAATTTAATTTCGTAATTTTCTAAATCACTTAAATTCAAATAAATTTCGAAACGGCTGGTTCAAACTTCCCGTGACCCAAGAGCTAGCTTTTACTTTGGCCAAAGGCTAAGTATTGCCATTCAACGTGGCAATACCGCCAGTCTCTTGGACACTTAACAGCGTTGAGAATGAATTTTTAGATGCCAAATTTTATCAAAATCCCTTAAATTGAGCTTTCTTTTTGTTTCCTTCAAATGTAGATACATCTAACAACCAAACAATTTAAGAAACGCAACGGGAAAATAAAAACTTACATTCCCGCTAGAGCGGACATCATAGATAATGTAATTAAAGTCATTAATTCAGCCTCGAATAATTGCGCCGGTAATTATATTGTCTCTTAAGACAACGGTAATCTTCGATCTTACGGTTGCTTAAGCTTTATATCAATTATAGAAGAGCTTTGTACAATTTGCACAAACTATTTTGTGGTATACTATTTGGTAGATAGGCCCTGTTTCTCAAATTATCGCAAAATTATTGAGAAATTGTCAATTGAGCGTTATCATCAGTTGGCCTGCTTTTAACGGTAATCTTCGAATGAGTTTAGCAACCAATTAATTCACTTCTTCTTCCCAGCTATAACACTAAGAATGGTGGCGGGCGAGCGTTTTGGGGGACTGTCTTTATGTAGAACTTTGACGTTCAAAAAGTTCTGGCACTCAGTCTAATTTGAATAAATGACTTTTGAGAAGATTTGAGTTGGGCTATTTCATTTAGACAGGTATTTTCAAAATCAGCTTAACTATGGGGTTGGTACAATCTATGGAATGCCATGAAAGTCTGCAAAGACAGAGATAATGAATTTGCCTAATTGGGTAATTGTCAGATATACGAGTATAGCTACATAATTATGTATTTTTTACCCAATCGTATATGGCCAAGTGATAACGTCAATCTCATACATTTTTAATTCTTTGACAAGAATTATTATCGTTGACAAAATGTAACTTTGTGCCCTCATGTCATCGGTCACTATCTATTGAGTATAAAAACTTGAAGGTATAATATTCATGTAAATTTTCGCAATTTTGTTTCGTTACAGCTGACCACCATGAAAATAAATAACACAAAATGATTAAAGTCGGTAGTAAAACGGACAAAGGGAACATAATTTTTATTTGACATTTAATACTCAATCATTACTAAAGGTTATCTCTTCATTATATTAAAGGAACTATTATAAAAACCATTCGTTGGTACCCAATTAAAGTCAAAATGATCTGATAACGGTAATAAGCCCTAACTTATTGGAACAATTAAGGTGTGCGTTCACTGTGGTGCAACAAGGTCGATGTAACATGGGTATTGTGGGCAATATTGATGGGAAAAAAAGTAATCAAAATCATGAAATATGAAGAAAGAAAACATGTAAACACCAGGCCAAGTTCCAGCCTAACGCACGCAGTGTGTAATGTTACACGAAACAGTTCGACCTGTTTTTACCCCCCTCATAACTTTGCTTGTAATAATCACAACTTAATGAAATGAATGATGATGAATGAATGATGACCATTTATTACTATCACCTAGTTAAAGATTACTGGAAAGTTTCAAATTTTTAGGTTCAACCGTTGAAGAGATACAGGGGACCAAATTGTTTCTATATTAAAACATAAATTGCCAAGTTGAAAATAGGATCATATTTTTAGACACATGTTAGAGTCATGGATTATTCTGCAGTTCTGAAATGCTTGGCCTAACTAATTATTCCGATTCCATTATTTCTTTCTTGTACCAACAAGAAAGAAATAATGGAATCGGAATAATTATGTATGCAACTGACTTGCAGTACTGGTTCAGGTACTGGTTTAGTGCTTTTTCAATATAGACTAGCATTAGGTGTTCTGCAAGCACTTCCACCTTTTGCAAATATTCGAAAATCAAATCCTAGAACAATCTTCCTACCCTCTGCAAAGGATAGATATTAAAAAGAAGTAGGAGTGCCTTTTATTTAGTTACAACTGGAAACAGACTGGATGTTGGCACATTCAATGTTATTCTTAGTCAACCCAATTCTAAGGTAGCAAAGTGTCTTTTTGAATTAATGGCATCGGAGTAAATTTTTATATATATATTTTTTAATATAAGCTATTGGCAGTCAGATGTGGTTAGGGTATAATGGGACTGGTATGCACAATGTGTAAAAGTCCTTATAATAATAATTAAAAAAAACTGGAAGCAGGCTCTTTTGATACTAAAACAATGACATCAATCTCAATCGATTATTTGATCGCAACCTATCTGCAAAGTTCTTAATAAATCATCTTTATATCTAGTGAAAACGCAGCCTTACCGAAGTGTAGAAAGATAACAACCGCTTTGTTTGACATTTTATAATAAATTATAAACAATACGAGTACTGTTAGAGGACACTCCTACGCATCGATCTGATCTTATAGGCGTATTTACGATATCAGCATTGTTTTATGGAGTTCCGTAAGGTATGGGCTGAACCTTTAATAAAGTTTGAGATTTATGGGCTTATGTTGTCTTGTAAGCAAATCGAATGTTTCTATTGGTCCTCAGTTTCCAAAATAGAAAACGAAAGCGATATGATTGCATCATTTGGATCCTTTCATATCGGCTGAATACAATACCAACATGTCAGCACAGTTTTGGCATGGTTAAGGCTTTGGCTACCATAGAATTGTTCCAATCCTTTAAATCTAAATTAATTTGGGGAATTAATTTGCTTTATATATTTAATTATGCTTTACAAAAAGGTGCAACGTAACACTGAGTCAATGATGTGGCGACGCTTTTCATAGAAATTGTTAAAAAATTGCACCTTCGTTTGATTAAAAATGTATGGCATCGTCACATCGTTGTCGCATTGTCGCGTCTTACCTGTCTCTTGTTAACGAAACATAGTATTTTGATTATTTAAATAAGGAGACCGTAAGGTAAAATAAATGCTACAGAATCCTCCCCACTCTAATCAAGCTCGTACTTAATATTTTTTTAAACTAGATATTTGGATTAAGTACTTACTGCGTCTAAGTCTTATCATTAATCTTAATTGCGGAATAACAATAAAATATTGCTCGGAGGTGGGCTCCATTTCGTTCAAAACTGGTTCTTATCTCTAAGAAATTAAGGTATAATTTTGATGTTTAGCCGAGATAATAATAGCTGTATCGATAGTTACATTACTGGCTCATAAGAAGTGTAGCGTGGGAACTCTGTCGATGGATGAGTTATAGTCAAAAGATGAACTAAGGATTATCTTGAAATTTCTGAAGCCGGATACTGTTTAGTCTTTATTAGCTTTGATTGTGGGCCGATAATGGACTCACAATTATGGAACTTTCTTAAAGGTTAATTGTACTAATAAGTCCTTTGAGACTATTTAGAGCTTTATGGGCCGTCAGCGCTCAAAATCTGACAGCTAGTCTGATCAATGGGTATCGTGTCATCCAGTAACTGGGTTAAGGAGGCCTGACAAGCAGTTAACCTCATCATTTCAGCCGAAAAACGTCCATTGCTCGAAGTAGGCTTCTCCCAAGTATCGCCACATCGACTGGCTCTGTGCGTCTCCTATTCAGCGGATTCCCGCGACCTTCATCAGATCAGACTAGAAGTCTCTGCATTTAAAATACTGGCTTTCAGCTACATCCGGTTAGATTACTTTCTTTTCTTTTCTTTCTTTAAAAAATTGGTTGTCTGTTAACTCGGTTTACGGACGATAGTTTAACGTGACAACGTCATAACAAAACATTGATGAAATGATCGTAACGTTACAATGAGCGTAACGATACAATGAGTCATCTTTTTATGTGCGTGCAGCCGGCGTTCATCGATTTATTAGACGCTGTCACGTCAAAAAAAAAAAACGTTACCCCACACTAGGAATTTCTCCTGCGTTTACAAACATATAAACTCACATGTACAAACAACCAGACCCGGAACAGCTATCTGTAGGCCATACTACTGATATTACTGTAGATTAGAAGTCGACTCCAACATAGCAATGAAAAGACTAAACAGATGATCATGAAAAGTAACTGTAGCTGCAACCAAGGTCTTAAATAGTATATTTTTAAAACTAGATATCATACATCATAGAGTAATTGAGTGTCAAAAGTTTATCACAATAATTGATACTGTATTTAGACTTGCCCGCGGGGGACGTGGTGATAACATGATATATTTTTATTGATTACGGGACACAGTCAAATTAATATTTTGCAATTCAGTTCTTATTTTTAATATCCGGCTGCTTTCACTTGTTGTCGAGTTATTTATTGTTTTAAGTGTCGCCACTGGTCAAACGGTTGGTAAATGAAATTGGAAGTGTCGATAGCTACGTGTATTTCTGACCAGCTGCCACCTGCAGCTCCGCCCGCGTTCGTGTCCAAGATTATCCCAAGGGAACATACTCCCGGGATATCCTACGTGTTATTCCAGACTATAATCTACCTCTGTGCCAAATTTTATAATTTGACTTGACGCAGAAAGTCAGGAGACTTGACCCCAGAAAATGAGATTAAGTGAGGAAGAAAAAGAAGGAAGACTTGGAGATTTGAGAATGCATGAATTAAAAAATATTATATTAATGGATTCATAGGTCTATGGTAGGCGCCAGATAAACTTGCAATAAAGTACATTGATCTTTCCTTTTCCCCTTCGTGGATACCCGAACAATAACTTATAAAACGTTTTTCATTACTAGAGGATCACGACTGAAGTCGATTCAGGACAGCTTTATGTCTATTCTGTTTTTAATATTAAGAAGTTCAATAAATGTATGTGGGTCAATGACCTTTATTACACATTTATCTGGTGTTTACCATAGACAAAGTAATATCGACTTGCACTTCCAAAATAGAATGTTGCCCATCCCACACATTTTGCACTTTTACAATTTTGTCTAGGGCTACAGGAAGAAAATATTGACTTGTTTGCGCTTATCATCCGCGTGGAACAATTATGACTCATTGTTTGATACTACTTGAGGAAAATCTTAGTTATTAGGACTTAATCAAACTTTAAATGGATAACCCAGTAACATTTCAAAGGTCAAAAATGCATTTATGCGTAATCCGATGACGTCAGAATAAAATATAGATAAAATAATGATTCATTAAGCTCAGTAAGCTTCTTATCAATTCCGAGATCTACCTCAACATACGCCACAATGACAGCAACAAATTCAAAAATGAACCGATTCTAAATACAAAATCTGATTCATAACTACCCGGATATTATTAGGTGAAAATATGACACATCCAGATACAAGAGATTGTCAAAATTTCAGCGGCGGCACACGATAGCAACATTCGTTATGACATAAATGAAAAGTGACGTTTCAGATATCGAAATATAGCTAATATAAAAAATAAAAATAAATAATATATCGTTTTCGTTTCTTGTTATATGTAAATGCCACTATAGCCTCAGTACATCATATATTTACCCCAGCTATGTTTAAGACCCGTAAAACACCCAGAAGTGTGTCCATTGCCATAAATTTGGCACATATCTAGGCTCTCTACCCGGAGATCCAATTCAGGACTCTATCCCCATGCTCTTAGTCTTGCGACAAACGAGATTTTCAAAACCAAACAAGCAAGTACAAAGCCTTATGACTTCTTCCGCTCTGGGTGGAGTGGAAGGGCGTGTCAGACTCTTACTGACTAAAACCCATCCATGTTCCTTCTAAAGCCCCCTGCATTCCAGGGTCGCGGTGACTCTTTCGAACAAAGTTAATGTACCATTTATTTTCGGCTGTAAACTATTTACTGTGTCTTACTTTGACATTTAATCCGTAACGACATCTGACAAGCCTCTTTGAGTGGTCAAAACAGAGCCACAGATGCATTTGAGTGAAAAAATATGAATCTCTAGATAAGCTACGATTCGTTTTGATAGTGTGCCGACACCCTATTAATCACAATTTGGACATATTGACTGGCTATCATTAGGTATACATGTGTGGTAGCTAGTTTTCACACGGTGAAGCCGCCAAAATGCCTACCGTACAGGTTGTTGCTAATTTCTATTAAAAGTGTATTTAGATTTGATTTTGATATTTTTTGATTGACGTACAAAAGCGCTCATTCTCCTTTTTGACCGAAAGAAAAATGGAGGAGGTTCTTCAGTCGACCCTTATATTTTATACTTAAACGATTCTTATTTGAACGATTCTGATTCCGTGCCTCGGAAAGCACGTTAAGCCGTTGGTCCCGGCTGTCATTTGTAGATCTTTGGCAGTCGTTACGGAGTCAGAAGCCAGAAAATCTGACACCAGTCTTGTCAGGAGTACCGTGTTACCTAGTTAATGGGTTGTGGAGGTCTGGTAGGCAGCCGCTCCACGTAAATCTGAATACGGTTTGACTGGCAGCCAGCAGGATGATGATTCTTATTTAAAAGCACAAATATTTATTCCATTCACCAGTTAACAAGTACAATCTGGGGTTGTTCATGACACAGTTGAAATTTATTAGGCCAAAAACTAGGTAATGCTGAAAACGGCATAACTATTAGATCTGCTTACCAGAAAAGGGCCATGTTTAAACAACACTGCCTATTCTGCAGCACACACTCTTTTTAAACCAATCACATCAACCTGTATACAGGGCGCGGTTAACAATAAAACATAGTGATTAATTCATGTGCGCCGGCGCAGGCTAACGAGGAACTATTTGGGGTCAGACGGCACCATTTGTATCCGGACCCACCAGTGTGCTTTGTTACAAAAATTGAAAGTATTGCCATATCTAGCTGTTTTGCTGGACTTTAAATGTCATGAATGATCTTGGAGGATAATGGTAATAGAGTTTTTTGTTGTAAATTGATTTTGGAATTTATTTCTGACGGTCAAGTTGGGTCTAGTTGCAATTGAGACTGCTGCTAAGTATGGAATTCTTCGATGGATCTGTATGAGTTTCTGTATTAAAGTTTGCAGCTGAGTTTTAGTCAAAATCTACTTTAGCCTTTTTTTTTTGACGATGACCACTCGCAGTTCAGCACTCTAAGGCTGGTTACTGCTTAACCCGACTATCCTGTGGTGGCATCAAATGAATTTAAGGCCCACAGCCAGGGTTGCTGAAAACCTGTCAAAAATGGCGTTTAAATAGGGCTTGATTCACACTTTAAATACTCAATTTAGCTTTGGAAACGGTTCTTAGGCTGCGAAAGTGATTTTGGGTTTTTTCCATTCGGTAGCTTTTTTAGTGATGTCTGGACTGCAATAACCTGACTTCCTAAACAATTAAACCTTATAAGTGACAAATACTTCGGGAAAAACAACATCGTCATCATCATACCAGCCGAAAGACGTCCACTGCTGGACATAGGCCTCCCCCAAGGGGAAAGGGTTAGTATGATCGCCACACTTGGCAGGCGAGTTGGCGATCGCAGTGTAGCTGTTGCAATGTAGAGAGAATGCTGCTGTCCATTCTCTGGTGAGTCCTTTAGTCGCCTCTTACGACACCCACGGGAAGTAATGGAATAGTGTTATTCTTCTACGTCCGACACCATCCAGAACAAATCAATCTTCTTCGAGGAAAATAGGCAAGATTCAAATTCAAATTATATTTTATTACGGATAAACCTACACATAGCCACTGAGTTTGAACCTGTGACATTTAGTATCAATAAAAGTGTTAGCTGAATCGTTAATGTAAAGAACTGACAGTAGATTAGATATGGCTAATTAAAGCTTTGAAAGCTACCTATATTTAAAGGTTAGGCTAAATATATTGTCAGATTTTAACATTTATTTTTGATTGATAACCTTAACTGTTCACTTCTACCTAAATTTTAATAAATAAAGCTTATAATACAACTTTATAATCTGCCTGTTCGTTCGAGTGAAGGGTAGTGGAAAAGTGTTGCTCTATTTTCATGTCTGATGAATGGATAGGATGAACACTCATCATCATCATCATCATCCGAAAGGCGTCCACTGCTGGACATAGGCCTCTCCCAAAAAGGGGGGAGGATTTGCCATAATCGCCACGCTTGGCAGGTGGGTTGGCGATCGCAGTGTAGCTGTTGCAATGCACATAGAATGCTGCCGCCCATTCTCTGGTGAGCCCCTTAGTCGCCTCTCACGACACCCACGGGGAGAAATGGGATGGCGCTATTATTTTACGTCCGACACCATACAGAACCATACTTTTGTGCTGAAGGCCAAATATCGTATTTAAAATTCATGTCATAATATCATCTTGACGACGCTGATCGTCAAAACCTTGACAAAATTTAGGGGAATTAGAAGTGTTTTTGACTTCAATGCAGATGCGAACGCACTTTAAAAACACGTGATTTGCTCAGATAGCTAATTAGGTATCTAAACTTACCTGTGCAAGTAATAAAAACATGCGGGGCAGTCTTTGGGGACTGCCGATGGAAGTGAAAACTAAGCGAAAGCTAAAGCATTCGGTGACGATGACGCGAGTTCCATGATTTTTGTTTAACCAAAAAGTACACATATATACAAAGTATACATATAGCTCATAGAAAGCATTCGGTGGCGATGACGCGAGTTCCATGATTTTTGTTTACTCAAAAAGTACACATATATACATATATACTATTTAGCTCATGGAAAGCGTTCGGTGACGATGACGCGAGTTTCATGATTTTTGTTTACCCAATAAGTGCTCAACGCGCTTAAAGAAATTTTCACTTCAGAAATTTATCTTACCTAAGCGAGATAAGTTAAAAAACATAGCTTAGCTCGTAGTCCGCAACTGGCTTAAGGGTGATAATTTAAAATAGCTCACCATAGAATGTCCCAGGTATTCCGCCGCATTGTCCGATATGTAAAGTAGTTTGCCGTTCTGTGTCATCATCATCAGGAACCCGTTTAGTGCCTGCAAAAGTGAAGAATAATTGAGATACTTTCCTAAGTATTTTAGGGCTGTTCTTAGAAAAAAGAAAGAAAGGAAGAACAAGTATTTTTGTCACAGAACTCACATGCATAAATTCTTTAACAATCGTTATGGAATATATTTCTTTTTAGTTTACTTGATAGTACCTACTTCTCCCTGTGTATAATTTCAACGGAAACAAAGCTTTCTATCGATATAAGCGATGGATTCTTGGGGAAACCGGTATATTCTAGAACTAAACTCCTCTCAGTGGCTTCTTTGAGCTTTGGAAATTTCATATACCTAAATGTCAACTTATTTTAAAGTGCACCTATTTAAAACCCTTAGCGAACCGCCAGACCGTTACATATCTTCATATTAGAAGGGACTTTATCTATGTAAGTATTTATATCGGACTTACCTATAAATACCATGTACTAACTACTAATTCTATTGTTCGATCCATCATTGGCATAATAATAATGCAAGCGAGTCACTACCTGAATCTTTCTCAACACTAACCAAAAATAGCAATAATCTTAAAGTTCTTGAACTTCTGATATTTATTATTTTATTTGGCAATAAAATAATTAAGTGTAACATTGAATTACATTGTTCAATATTCATGAGATAATCGATATTTTCGCGGAAAACAGTCATTTAACGGTTATAGGCGTAATTATTTAATCGATTTACGAAATTTGTTGTTTTATAATATTTTTGTTTTTGAAATTCGCATCTGTCTGACTATTATGTTTTGATAATAAGAACGTTGGATGCTTAGTTCAATGTTTCCTGGTTTGTACAATATTTATCTTTGTTACCTGTCTCGACATTGTAATCAAATATATGTATATTTTTAGTGACAACCAAACATAATATAATGTTTAAATATACCTAGTGTTCTCATCTCAATTTTTTCTGTAGGTATTTGTTCGTTGACTATGACCTAATAGAATATGGTAAAGCTAAATAATATTATGCTACCTGATCTTTCTCATGGTCTCGCTAAAGAGCACTTAAACATTCATAGCATTGAACCTAGTCCTTTATCTAAGACTTATTAATAGATTGATCTCATTTATGTACAACATACCTATATGAAAACATAGGTACCATATTGTGTTCACTGTTCTAATTTACATTACCGTTTGAACTACGATACACCTGAGTTATGAATCGCGTATTTAATCTTATACAATATTAATCTTATACAAATATTTAATCTTATACAATCTACTCGCGATCCGCGTACCTAACTTGAATATTTAGTGAGGGCATTATAGTGACAATTAAAACTAGTGCGATAAGTTTTTATTTTAAGGATTTGGAGCAAGATTCAATCAATTCCCACCCAGGACAAATCTATGTGTGATGAGCATGATCATTTGTTCTGTGTCTGGGTGTAATTTCTCTATAATATGTTTGTATTTAGAAATATATAAGTATGTTTATCAGTTGTCTGGTTGCCATAGCACAGGCTCTGCCTAGTTTGGGATCGGATGACCGTGTGTGAGTTGGCCCAAGATATTATTATTAATTAATTAATTGTTGTGTGATAACTAGTTACGTAAATTTCACCGAGAAGATGAAAATAAATATAGAAATAGTGGAAGGGTTTGTTGATGGCATAGTTAATGGAATTAATAGATTATATCTAAGTAAGAACCACAAACACATGTACGCTTACACGGGAGGCTGTGTACAGACTGAGAGTTGCACAGAGAGCCATGGAGCGTTCCATGATTGGCATACGTCTCGAGCTCCAAACGTCGAGATCCGAAGATGTACGAAGATTTTCGACATCGGAAAACGAATTGCGGAGCTTCAATGGAGCTGGGCAGGATACCTGGCAAAGCGCGGTGATGAAAGGTGGAGTAAGGCAGTGACTGAGTGGCGTCCGAGGACTGGAAGAAGTGTTGGTCGGCCGGCGGCAAGATAGGCGGACGTCATTATTGCCGGGTAGAACCTGAATGAGGCTGGCACAGGATCGTGGGGATTGGCACAAGAGAAAAGAAGCCTATGCTCAGAGTCGCGCTGTGGATGATGATGATGAAGAACAAATTAAGCTTTATGGAAACGACGTCATGTTGTCGGTGATGGTTTATTTTTCTGTATCTGCCAAGCTTACGTAAGGTGGATTTCAGAAAACCACCTGTAAATCACTCCGCGCATAAGAAAGCGGTTTTGCATGACATAATAATGTCCAATAAATACAACAGCTGTTCTAGCTAATTTAGAGAGGTCAGTTGAGGCCATAATTATCATGTATATATCGATAGATATTGAAACATGTGACAAATGAACCCACATTTCGCTTACGTAAGTAGGTTACCAATTATTAATAGTACATCTGACCTTCCCGAACATACGAGTGTGCACACAAATAAAAAGGTTTAATAATGAATACGTACCAACTAATATGAAAAATAGCTTCCAACTTATGATTAAAACCCCCAGAATTAAACATAATGAGTGGTTGCCACTGACCACACCCCACTAATACAGCCTTACGCAATGATTCAAATGTATTTTGTTGCTCTTTCTCACTTGGCAAACCCCCATAAGAGTAAAAGAGATGCTAGGGTTCGGGTACTTTGAAAAGAACTGAGAATTTGTAAATGTGAAATTACGTGCCGTGGGAAACAAAGTTTGGAAGAGGTTTTAATTAATTAAGTTAGGGGTTATGGCGGGTTTGGTTTCGCGTGTATCTGTCTGGCGGTATGGTGCGGTATACGTATTACCAGGAACAACTTGCGTTTGAACCTTCCAAGGACGTTGGCAGAACCGTGTGATTACAGTGCTCTTTTTCATTTCGTGTTTTTCATTTGCAATAGTCTTTTATTAATGATGACTAATAATTCCTGCTTCATTAATGAATTATGTAATTATTATAAATGAGAATATCGGCCAAATTGTATCATATGCTCTGCGAACATGGCTGACAGACTGCCGGGTGTCTGGATTCCGTATGGACACTATGTTTAAATTCACGATAGATAACATTGGATTCTCCCTATGTACACAAGTAAAGTTTATACAGTCGACCATTTTATTCACATATCGATTAACAGTTATAAGGGGAAGTAAATAAAATGTTTTTTGACGTGACAACGTCTAATAAATCAATGAACGCCGGCTGCACGCACAAAAAAGGATGACTCATTGTAACGTTACGCTCATTGTAAGGTTACGATCGGAGCGAGAGCGCTGCACGATTCATTTTATTCATAAAAGTATGCGATCCTTTCATCAATGTTTTGTTATGACGTTGTCACGTTAAACTATCGTCCGTAAACCGACTTTACAGACAACCAATTTTCTTCCTGCGTAATTAATAAGTAAAATATACTAACCTTAGAAAATCCGAAGTTGAGTGTGGTGGACGGTTGGTGGTTGATGTCAAAGCGTTTGAAAACTGTAAACAAAACAAAAAAAAAGATGAGTAAAAAAAAGAAAACAATATATTGCGATCAAACAGTTGAAAATTACAACATGCCACTAAAACGCTTACATTGAATTATATTTTAATTCAGAATTTAAGATAATTATCAAATTTAACATTTAACATTGTCATTTATGAGTTTGTTACTCATAAATGACAATGTTAAATTCCATTGCAATGCTAGGGCCTTTTTAATACAAACGTTAACTTAAAAATCTATTTAAATCACATAACACTAATGTCGATACTTCGGTTGGTGGAGTTAGATTTAAGTTGTCTCGAAATACAAATTCAAGTATGGAGTCAGAGCATCATAAAGTTACTCTGTGGTATCATAACACTATACTGCAGCCATAAAGGTAAACCAACAAAAAGCTATTACAAATATGAAGTCTAGTACAATCGTTTAGTGAAACGTTACACACCTACACACATACAATTGCACGTTATTACAGATAAAACAGTTAATATGAGTATAATGCCTTCGTTCAATCTTCCGACAAGAAATTGTAACGACACATACAATATGAAATGTTTGTGTTTAGGGTACTTGCACACAGAACTGGAACGAGGAAAGTTTATATGCGTTTAAAGAACGCGGAAAGGTAATATGCATTTGACAAAACGAGATTTTTTTCTCAAATTGCTCGCTGTCTCAGATAAATAATTATCTGCATTTCGTCTTTGGTGCTTTATAGATCAAAGGTTTTGTTACATAGAATGTGCAGTTCTAAAAAAAAATTGTCTTTATCTTCTTCCCGGCCATCAATCAAAATGGTAACGGAGCCCCTTCTATGTGCGGATGGTGATCACCGGGGTGGTTTTAGTGAGGTAAAAATCCCACAGTCCCTGGTCTTTACCCCAAAAGTCCAGGCGCCTTTTGGTCTCCCCCAGAAAATAAAAGGGCGGTTAAATTTGGCACATCTTTGTCATTAAATATTCTTTAATTATCACTATGGGTGTTAAAATTACTACTCTGACGTTTAAACGTGTCAACTGGAAACAAGATGGCGGCTTAAACACTTTTTTGCTCAAATTACGTATTTTATTACGTGATTGTGTTTGAGTTTTAGAAATATTGTGATTAATTATCGATTGTAATGTATTGTTTTGAATTCTTATATTTCTGCGTGGATGTAACAGACGAATGGTTATTTAAAATATACATTAGCCAAAACTTGTTCTGAACTTCTTATAAAAAGTAATCATGTATTGGGTCTATTGAAAATATATTAGGAATTTAGAATGCATCTATATGAATCTGCCCTAACATCGACGTACGAGTAATATACGAACAATCGATAATTCGGAGCGGTCTCTACACCGCTGATACCCATCTCTATTGAGACCCGATGTCGACTATTGTGCTCGCCAAGCGCTCAGTATCACTCGCATAACTATTGAGAAACCTTTCTCTCGACATGAAAAATTACGACATTATAAAAATGGTATTTTAACTAGCTTATGCCGTTGTAAAAAAAACTGGAGCAAGTCATTTAGCAACATAAAAAAAAAACATTAATTTCAAGCCTAATAACAATAATATATTTTAACTTTCACACTTAAATAACACTTTTAAAATATTAAGTATCCTATTCTATTCTATTTTTGTTTATGGAAATGATGCCGATGTCGACAATTCTGCCAATGTCAAATGTGATTGAGACTATTCGATGCCAAAAACAACTGTAAAAAAAAACAGCCAATCAGCCAATCACAAAGTTATGACAAGCTTCCAAATTCAAATCGATGTCATTGCACAATTAAGAACAAACAGTTTTCGTAATTAATCGATAGTATCGATCCGTACTTTCTCGTCCGGCGGCCAGGAAGCATCGATAAACAATAAGCGGGCGACCACCCGATTATATCGAATATCGATAAGTTATCTATAGAATAATTCCCGTCTCTAATGGGCCCGCCTCAGCGTAAGGGATTTACACTTTCTAAAGTATCTCAAAAGGGTTTCAGTGGAGGATGGATTAGAATATTGATAAGTTTTATGGCGAGGCTTGTCTCACACCGTACGGTTGGCGAGTGTTTTAATTATTTGGTTCGTGGATATTAATTAGATCAGTGTAGATTGGTGTTTGGGAATCGGGTTTCTGTTCGGATTTTTGCTATTTTATCATAATGCCAGTTTTTGTGTGCTTCTAATTCCAAATAGGTTAGTTATTTTACTCGCGACTACATTGTGTTCTTCTATAGCGTCATCAAACCTGCCACAAGAAAAATTAACTAAGCGAAAAATGTACGGCAACAAAAATAACTGCAACGCCATCTATCCCGCCAGCGACAAACAACTAACGCGATCCTGCATCGCGGTATCAGTTTTCCGTGCCATTTCAACATGTACAACAGCAACAGTTGCCCACCAGACACAACTCCGGTGCATTCGGAGGATCCTCCCTTTTCAATGGAGATTCACGGGATTTTAGTCTCTGGTCCGCATCCTCTAAACTTCAAACGTAATCCCATGCTGTTACAATCCTCACGTCGAAATTAATTACCTGGAGAACATAAAGCTAAAAAATTAAAATATATTATATAATATAATATTTTTGAGCTTTTCAAATCTATCGTTAATAATATAGGTATATCATTTTGGTTATTTAATCGGCTGTTTTTATTGTCACGAACCCTAAGCTCGTAACAATAATATACTATTTGCAATATCTAATTAGTATTTATTTTTAACTAATTGCTCCGCTCGCGGCTCCGCTCGCGTAAATGTTGAAAATTATCCCAAGGGAACATACTCTCGGAATGAAAAATCCTATGTCCTTTACCGGGACTCAAACAATCTCCATACCAAATTTCATCTAAATCGGTCCAGCCGTTTGCGCGTGAAGAAGTAACAAACATAGACACACACACACTCACAGACTTTCGCCTTTATAATATTAGTGTGATATATATAGTACGATTTAACCACATAAAGTGAGTACAAACTCATCATGGAACAGAGATCATAAAAGAAAATCTTATTTAATTCAAAGCATTTCAAACATTGGCACATCTGAGTCGTCACAAGATATTCGTCGGCGCAGAATTCCCGAGCCATTAGATAAACATCAGAGCCTGCCGCGAACGTTTGTATACATTACGTTTTAATAATGCATTCCACACCGTTACGTGCTTGTGAACTACGATATGTATGCGAAAATTGTTGTTTATGACGTATTTCTATAGTCGGTTATAATGGTGGTAGGGGAGCTGAGTTATTTTGTCTTTGAGCAGTATAAAATGTGGTGCGGATAGACGTTTGTGTTTTGTTTTGTTAACTGTTTGAAGGGACGATTGTATTGGAATATTCTTTTATGCATTTGTATTGGTGCACCAGAGAATGGGCAGCAGCATTCTTTGTGCATTGCAAGCGTGGCGATTATGGAAAACACCCTCCCCCCTTTGGGGAGGCCTATGTCCAGCAGTGGACGTCTTTCGGCTGATGATGATTGGTGCATTTTGAAGTGAGTTCTTTTAGGACGATTCTCGTGAGTAAAACTGAACGCAATTAGAAAATCTAAACCCGCTTTTAAGAGCTGTCGTAATCATAGTTAGCTTTGTTGTGAAATATTGATGACTGTAGGCATGTGATGCATTGTAAAGTAAGTGGTTTTAGGGCGAATTTCGCCAATAACACAGAACGCAATAAAAAATCCTCGGATTTCGGTAAATTAGATTTCATTATTGTTATGAAATTTTGACAGTTACAGCTTTGAATGCGGTTTTCATGTGTAGTTTCACTCTTTAGTGTCATATTGATGTAAATAACAAAACCATTGTAAATGTTCATTTATCAAAATGATCGAAAAATCTATGGTATCTCTCATCATTGAAGATTATCATAGAACTAAAAAGCTTTATAAAGTTGATTTTAAAACCGACGAAATCCTTATTCACAGGAAGTGATTTCACACAACCACCACCCAGAAGCTAACGACCTGCACTAAATAGATTTCATCACAAATAAAATCGGTTGCACAAAACCCATTGACTTTCAACGCGTGCGCAGCTTGTATTGCCGCCATACATCTTCAACTTTCGTCGGCTTGGCTGATAAATACAAACACTTAGGTAATTGAAACATACTCGATCAATTACCTGATTCCCTCACATCTAGTACACGTGTACTGATGATAGGGTAAACCTTGGAGTATGAATTAGATAAGCTGTTTAAATAAGACAAAGTTTCTTCATAAATAATAACCGCCCCATTTGAATGTATCCCTAACTATTTACAAAACCATACTGGGCTCTCGTGGCGCATAATGGCCCATTCCCACTTTCAGAGGGACCTGTTTCCCAGCTGTGCAAAAGTTATACATAGGCTGATTATGTTTAAAAATACTATGGCTACCAAAAATGTAAGCAGTTTAACAAAAAACGTACTTTATAAAGGTGTATGTTTTGTTGTGAATGTATTAAGGTACACCACTGATTGAAGCTACCTATCATTATCATTTAGACCTACCCTGTGGTTCACTTCTTGGCCACCCAGCTGTTTTGACCGCGGGAGTTACCTAGACCTTACTTTAATAAAATAATAGTGCAAACAACGTTATTTAATTACGCTAGAGCTATAAGAAAAATACTTTATACCTAGGTATAGTTGCGTTCACGCGTTCTACAAGAAAACCATTAGCGCTCTACTTCTTCTCCATACACAACCTCAAAGAAAACACTTGCTAAATGTCTATGAACAAGACCGATGGCTCCGTAGTGCCACTAATGCGTGCGATTGCGTCTCAAATGGCGCACTGCATCAATGTTGCCCGCAGATTGTTTGACTCCACTCGGGCTAAAATTAAGTATATTGGAGGTATAACTCAGTGAGCACTGGGTTAAAGGTTGAGGCTAATTGGAGAGTTGTTGAGGTCTTGACAGATGTGTGTTTGATTAACGGTATGTTGTTTACGAGCATAAATACAAATGTTAAAAAATTACTGAGCTTAGCACTGTGCTTGTGTCGGCTATTAAAAAATACTACTTAGAGTTATTTATCGGGTATAAGAAATCTATAGTACAATTAATATTTCCTCAATTTGATGCTATAATTGACAGCACACATAATTCTAAATTAACAAAATCAATATAGCCCAGAAATATTAAAAAATCATTCGTAATCAAAAGACAAAATGAATGGCAGAATATTCCCACAATTACAAGCAACAAAACGTTTAAAAACACCAATAAATTAAAACCACACTTAACAAACACCCAATTTACAAATCACTTAAACACATTCAAATCATCTTCAACAACAATATTAATGCAGAACACTTAATAAAACGCCATAAAAAAATTAACATAGTAAGAAAATTCACCTAATATCAATATAATAACTTCTAGCTTGAGGCAATGGAGTCAAGTCAAATGGCTCCCTAACAGATTCAAATGAAGCACATTCGTTACGAAGAAGTCTCACAAATAGTTTCGTTACATTAACTTAATGTTAACACAGAAAGCCTTCGTGTCGGTAATTAAATATTGTGGACGTGAGTTGAGTGTTGTATTTTCTAGGGTTAAGTTAGGTTTTGTAAGGAATTTGTGTATCTTGGTGAAGTCGTAATGGTTTGTGGACGAAAAGTTTAGTAAGAATGGTTTTTTTAGCGAGTGAAAGTGAGTCATTAAAGCCAGGGTTTTAAAAAACCGGCCAAGTGCAATTGAACTATCACACGAAGGGTTCCGTACCAAAAACCGTAAAAACACGTTCCTTGTATGGGAGCCCACTTAAATAAGTAATTTAATTTAATTTGTAGTATTTGTATTTAGAGCGGCAATAATAATACAATTACACACCCTGTGAAAATTTTAAATGTTTACCTATTACAGTTCTTGAGATACAGCCCACTGACAGATAGACGGACAGACGGACGGGCGGACAAACCGTCCCTTCGGGTACGGAACCCTAGAAACTAAGTATGTTGCAATAAAAAAAAATGGTTTTCAGAAATAATCAGTTAATATTGGTAATTATTGAAATCCGTTCGTGCCCTTTCAATGTGTCGGATAAATGATTTTTTTTTATGATTAAAATCGTTAGATGATGTGGTGACAAAGTCGATAATGGTACCTAATACCCATAAAGGAAAAAGAGATCAATAAATCAATGTTGCCGATCGAGGTCCACTGTTGGATATGAGCGTCTACTAGCAGTAGTGCCACAACCCTCCCCACGTCCACATTCAGTCAGTCCCAGCCACCTCGCAAACTAGCTGGTCCCTCAGATATGTCTACCGATACGCGGTATTCACTTCAGGACTTGTCGACGAAAGGAATACTAGCAGACATTGGGTTCAACTAAAAAAGTCGAGCTCTAGACAATTGACAGCGGTAGCGTGGCAAAGGTCCAGGGTTGTGGAATGGGTTCGAAAGAGTCCCACGGCCCTGGAACGCAAAGGGCTTTCGAAGGAACCCGGATGGGTTTTAGTCAGTAAGAGTCTGACACGCCCTTCCGCTCCACCCAGAGCGGAAGAAGTCATTTTATGAATTCCCATACTTAAAGAAAAAGCGTGACAAAGGCGACTGTCAAAATTAAGGAAAACTTGCAGACTGTTACGACGTTCTTTAGCTGAACCAATGAAAGGTAAAGAAAGGCGTAACAGTCTTGGCACATTTCAAAATAAGTATGTGTAACTTAATAGTGAGAGTCAGTGCGGACAGTTCTAAGCAGCCTAAGAAATTAACGCAAATGAACTGATCATTTCCCTTGAAATTCCCACACATTCAATAGGACATTATGGTCTCCATAAATAATGGCTGAGCACGTGCCCCGCGCCATACTCGTTACCGTAATTAATTAGCGAGCGCCGGGCGACCTGCGCGCGCGCCGCCTCATCAATTCTTATGTGAAATGCATTTGTTTTTTGTGCATATAACTGGGTTTTTTTTCTGTATTTTGGTGGTATTTAATTTTAGTCGTGGCTTAATTATACAGCCACACGCGTCGATTTTCTAGGTTAAGCCACACTTGCCGAGGTCGGTCAATTGGTGGGTGGCAAAATCCAGCGCTTCTAAATTAATAAATAAAGAACTTTGAATCGTCATAATAACACATGAAAGCAACACAAATACTTCAAAACTAAATAAAAGAAGGTTATTTAAATAAGGGCAACCATTGCTGGGTTTATTTAAAAGCCAACTAGCAGGTGGCTAATTAAATTAAAATATTTCATTAAATAAATTTATTCACTGTGCTAATAATTTTTGAAAGACTTTTAAATATAAAAAGCCACATTTCAACAAAGAGTTGAATACGTTACGATGTAACTTCATAATAAAATATGAAATCAACAAAATATTCCTTTAACCATTGAATAAAAGCCATCTAACGCCGAAGTCTACTAAAGTGGCTTTATTTAAAAGCCAACTTGCAGGTGGCTAACTAAATTGAGATGTTCGTTAGTTCCTAATGGTATGTATCGCGTCAATCGGGGCCTGTTATTTCTGTCGCCCAGGTACTGCCCTCCTGGTCACTGATCCGGCTTTTCAATAAAGTCGCGTGGATTATATTGTGATGGTATTGTCAGTTGGACGTTTCTGAGTATAGAGGAAAAATTGTGGTGATAAAAAAAAAACGGGTTGCAGAAGTAAAAACTTGAACATTAACAGAGTGCTTTTTTGATATTTTGGAATGGTTAGGGAATAATTTCGAACGAATTGCTTTAATTATCAGTATAAAAGTGCTATAATTTATGTGGTAAAATCCAATATTCATTTATTGCGCTATCGTACACAAACATGACAATTTATATTACATAAAAAATGTAACACTTCAGATCTTTCCCTCCGTCTTACGAATTTTCGATCAGGTCACGTGTACTGACGCGAGTTTAACATTTTGTACCCATCCCAAAAAGTGCACAACGCCGCTAAAGAAGTTTTCACTTCAAATACGCTATCAAAATATTGTGAATGAAATTATTGGAACAAATATTAGTGTCGTAAACATATATTGTATTCAAAGCCGAGTTTATTAACTCATCTAGTATTCACATTTTTATAAGTTTACGCCCAGATTCTACTTTATGAATGGCATTAAAGAAAGAGCTCACATGGTAATGCCTTCCTTAGAATGTGTACATAATATTTATGAAGACATTGGTAGGCCATTAGTGTGGGACGATACTTGTGTCGATACTCTTGCGCCATCCCATCTTCCTAGCTCTTCGTGATGTGCTGGCGCTGCCGCTGCGGCTGCAGAGAACCTCAAGCGGCGGAAATATAATAAACTTGTTGGTAGTTATATTTTCGAGCCGTTTGGGGTTGAAACTCTCGGGTCTTGGGGTCCGAGTGCACATAACTTATTTAAAGATCTCTCAAGGCGCTTAGTTGACACTTCACGTGACCCAAGAGCTGGCTTTTACCCTGGTCAAAGAATAAGCATTGCCATACAACGTGGCAATGCCGCCAGTCTTTTGGGTACACTTCCAGTCGACAGCGATGCGGATAAATTTTTTGACGCCATATTTTAGGGTTTATTTAGTTAGGAGATTTTATTTTTATTTCTAGTGGTTTCTGGTGGTGGTATTTCTAACTATATAGTTAGTTAAGTATTTATGGAATAAAGACTGAAGACATTGATGTGTAAGGTAGTTGATTGAAATTCTCTTTGGAATGTGTCTGTGAAACATGATGAATCGATCATGTGTTCTTTAATTGGATAAAGCTTTGCCTTGGATAAAATTTTGATCTTAATACACTGCAGCGTAATCAAAATTTGTCTATATGCCGAAGCTGAATAGAGAAGAAATAGAAAAATAAACAATTCAAGCTTAAAAAAACGCGTCAAATCTGCACAAAATACCAAGCTTTTCCCCGCGACTTCGTACGCGCATATCCCGTTTTAGCGCTCCCCAACACTCCCTAAGGAGCTTTTTTTTTTACATGCCAAATTTCAGCTTTCTACGATCAGTAGTTTCGGCTGTGCGTTGTCTGCCAGTCACTCAGTAACGGATGAATTTTATATATTAGGATATTGATTAGCCTTACAAACAGACTTTACTGGAAAAAGTAAAAGTTCAACCAAAGCCCCATAAAACGGTCTCACGAAACTTTTCCAACAAAAGTCCCCTACCAAACGTGGTAGGCGGAACACTTGGGCCTGTACCACATCCTCGTACTAGTACCACGTACCACCCCACTTATGCAAATCCCACAGTCAATTACTACAGAGGAAATTGTTGCGGTGCGGAGAGTCGTGCGATGCCTTTTCGGGTTGCTCCCGAGTAAGTCTATTGTCAGTCAGTCCCAGGGTGTGGACACTGGTGCCTTAATTAGTATGTGGGCTATGTTGGCATAACTGTTTGTTGGGATAAAGTAGTTCAGTTTGATTTTAGATGCTTTATGGAACCCGTTTGTTCTTAAAAAGGTGAATTGTGAATATTTTTCGGAACTTTTAAAATCTAACTGAAGCATGCGGCTTCCTTTTTGGGTTGACGGTTTTACAGGCAAAAAAGTGATTTTATGTTTTTCTGGTGAAAAGTGATTTCATAATATTATTTTTCATCATAACGTACTTTATTGTTCAGCAAAATTGTAAAACGTCGCTTTTACAGTATTTTAAGTTTCAATGGACAAATATTTATTCATTTTTCTGGTAGGTACCTGTAATGTGAAGTACGAAAGTAAAAGCTTACAAGAAGATTGTCTTAATGTATCAATGAGATGAATATCACACCATAAAGTGAAGTTGAATTTACTAAGCAGCAATTAATGTTAAACCTGCCCAAAGTTGACAACACTTAGATCAATCAACATACCCATAAAACAAACACCAGCTGTCAAAATTACATAACACTAAACACATCCTAAGGTCACCTTCACACCGGCTGTCCAAGTCGCAATTAACGTTTCAAACGCGTCAAACAAATTGGCTTGTCATGCCAACAGGCTCGTGTGAAAGGGCCGTTACTTTAGGCACAATTGACGGCTCTCTGAATGTTTGATGGGTACGTAAACTGTGCGAGAAATTGTTAGTAATTAGAGTAGACTGGGGTTTCTTGGCTAGTGAATCATATTATATACTTCATAAATTTTAACATCTACAGTCATATATCATTACTGAATATGGATCATAAGTTGATTCGTGAAAATATTTTTTTCAAAGATTCACATTACTCATTTGTGAACGTAATGTTTTACAAAAAAATATGTAAAGTCCCAACAATGTCCCACCAGAAGGCATACAAATATTAACAAAACTGTATTGAAAATAATATGTACTATTTATGAATTGCAAAATGATGATAAAATACAATAATCATTGAAAAAAGATTTCTTTTGAAATCATTTATGTTCTTGCTGAGTATCACTTGCTCAGGTAACTTTTATACAATTTTGGAGCCATTGCAAATATGTTTTTGTGAAAAACAATAGTTTAGTCTGAACCAGGTGTAATTTATTTTAACGTCGTTGACTTTTTACTGAGTTAAATAAATACATATTATTTAAAAGATGGCAATAGAATCACATGTTCCGTTACGGTAAAAATAATACGAACTATAGTTATACGATGACGTGATAAGCTGAGTTTATAACAATAATTACATCTTAATTTACCGAACTTTATTAATTAACGACATAACAAATTGAGTATGTTTTTTTTTTCAAAAAAACATAAGATCACTAATCAAACCTGCTGTTACTATGTCAAGGAACATTAATTACTTCGAATCTCGTTGAGAGCATAATTAATCTTCACTCGTATTGATCTACCATTTTATCTGTTAACAAATAATTTGGTCCCCTTGACATTTCGATTTTTTAAATAAAAATAAACATTCCGGTAAATGCTCCATGAAATAAACAAAATTAAGCAGAACATACGTTGGTACGTGTTATTTTTAATAGATATAATATATTTGAATCGATAGGCCGCGTAAATACAGGTCATTCGATTTATAAATCAAACTCGAAATCGATTTCAACAAGTGGCTATTAATTAAGTTGTAGTTAGATTAGAAATTAGATAGAGCAACAGTTGGGCGGCGACGGCGATTAATATATGGGATCTATTATTAAAATTATCTATAGATACGTTAAATACGCTGCAATCGTTGAAAATGGAGGTGTGAAGTGGAGAAACTCGATGCCACTCAATATTTTTTTCCGAAATATATAATTATATGTTTTATAAATCGCCTTGTATCTTCGGGAAAACTCTAACTGTTTATTAAGATATTACGTAATATAACCACCTGTTGGTATTTTATTATAAAATAAGTATGGGTGTTGTTTGCAAGGTTATTTTGAACATTATAATATCTTCAATATTTTTCATCAACTGTGAGCACCTATAACGTTGAAGTCCAACGCGTTGATGTCTTTTGTACAGCCAAAATATTTTTTGACCACCGTTTGAAATGCTCAATTTAACCCTGTGTAAATGCTAGACTAACATTGAAGTTACCTTCAAATTTTTCAACCACACAACATTTGATCACTAGTACTTAATTTCTAAATAAATCACGCACATTCCGTCTTGATTGGCTGTCAACATTGACAAATAAAAATTGCGAAGTAAACATGAATGAAATATGATATTTCTTTTCATTAATCTATCCATCAATAGTTTGAAACAGCGCGCTTGATGATTAAGTCATCAATTTTAATTATATTACATTCGCAATAGTAATGACAGGACAGTGTCGTGTATGTATAGATGTCCAACAATGTACAGTCACGATAAAAATATTTCATTCAACTTACGGTCTCAGTATTTTAGTAGTCAATGTCACAGAATGACACTCAGTAGCTAGAAAATGTGACACTGAAACTTAAATAAACCGGATTTTATTGATATTTCATAAAAATCGCCAGTCCATCAAAAAGGTTTGTTTAGTTTAATTACAAATATAAAGTTTTATGCTTTTATGCTTTCTGAGCTTTGTTTTCAAGTGATTAAATATATAAGTGCAAAACCAAGTTAAATGAAAAAAAAAAGTTTTATATGCAATAGTCTGCTTGGTGTATAGTTTGAAAAGGTCTTGACTAAAATAATTTGAAAACTAGAACGGGACGAAGGTATACACGAATTGACTGTACAAGTCTGAACAAATGCGGTTTGATTCAATGTTATACAAAATGTCGCAATATGATTTGTGAAGTGCGAAAGGGAAATAAGATTATGACGCTTTTATGTGTTAATCCGTTTAGGTTATATTTTAGCTCTCGGGCTTCTTATGTTCAACTGTACATTTTGCTTGTTACTAAACAAGAAATAAAGAGTAAAATTTCGACGTTATATTTAATAATCGAAATCCTATATATGTATGTTTATTATAAACGCGAAAGTTTGTAAGCATGGATAAACTACTCAATGGATTTTGATGAAATTTGGCACAGTGATAGATTATAGTCTGGAATAACACATAGGATATTTTTTATCCCGAGAATATGTTCTCTTGGGATAATTTTCGACAATCACGCGGGCGGCAACTAGTATTGAATAAAACTTTATTTGCATAAGAAGAAAATTTGTTCATATATATGTTTTAATATATTTAAAGGTTGGCGTTTGATCACAATCTCACCTGTGTTGAAAAGCGATTCTGTCGACGACAAAGCACGTTTGCCTAGAACCTATTCACTCTTCACATAAATATCCCAGGTAATAGCTATCGGGAAATACATTCTCTAGCAAAGAATCCCACAAATAATTTCTAAAATAAGGAAGGTGTTATATACATATTTTATAATATTTAATTTTCACCAGAAACAAAATTAAATCGACGACCAATACTAGAGCATCTTATAAATGAAGCATCAAATGACTAATCCATTGAAGTCTTTAAGTAAATGATGGATTGGTACAAGTGGACGTAAACTTATGATCTTCTAATTGAAAGCAAACACGACCAGCTTGCGTCAATCAATCAATACTCACATTACTTAGATCTACAATTTTATGTCTTCAACATCCTCTAACTTATGACCGATTTGTATAAGTGATGTAGTTTACTTGATTGATATCTGAGTTTCACGGTAGGTACTTTATACGTGAATAATGTATAAATATGTTTACTAAAATTATAAATCTTAATTGTTTTTTTTTATATTAATTTACATTTTGATCTGAGGGACCTGCTGTAGACCTATATTGTTATTTTTCAACGATCTGCTATTAATAATTTTGTCAAAAATATACTCCAAAAAATCCTCCATTTTAAAAAGTTCCCTATGAAGAAGTTAATATGTATATACCGTTAATCCGCGTTTCATGAGTAAGTAAGATTAAAGAGGCAGTATACCAAAATATTGACAATAACACTTAACTTTTATCTAAACTGTGGTAAGGCCTAGTTATAAACGTGTAACAGAATTAAAGCAAAACTTACAAAAGGATCATTGTACTCATAATTGTGAACAACTTTTACTATGAGTGTTCCCATAGTAAAAGTTGTTCTTAATTATGTTGGTTTGTTAATCAACAAAAAAAATAAAGAGAGCGTGAGCGTGAGCGTGTGCGAGTTGTCCCAAGATATTAAGATATTATATTATACATATTATTATATTAACAGGAACAACCGTCCCATTTATTTATGTTTGCTCAATAAAACTACTGAACAGCTGACCGTTTTTTTCGTACGAGACTACAAAGAACCTGCCAGCAGCCCTATATCGCTCCGTCTCCCGCGTAGTGCGAAATCATGATCGTTTTAAGACTTCATAGTAGGGCCCCTGAACTCACTTGAAAAACATCCGCCACCTCACATCGTAGTCTCCTAAGTTCCGTCTCAGCCAAGTCCGGTGTGAAGGCACAATACTGATGAAATCATCTCCACTACCGGTTGTTGTGACCTTTTGCTCCGAAGCTAAATAATATTCCTTTTTTTTAAATTAAAACAATTGAAAGCGAGATCGGTACTTGAATCTAAGGTCAGGTATGGATGTAAGTGATGGACGAGACGTTCTGTTTTGAGTACTGTATTGTTTGGAAATTTTATTGAGTGATTATTATTACCGTGAAGATTTTGTGTGGTCGGATATTAAAAGTTCATTTAATTTAGTGAAATAAACGTCATTATTTTGAACTGACTTTTTCCTACAGCTTCGTTCGCGTGAAAGCAGCTATTAATGTCTCTAGGGTTCCATCTCTGCCAGGGTTGCGGAATTTGTTCGAAAGAGTCACCGCGGCTCTGGAACGCAATGGGCATTTGGAGAAACACGGATGGGTTTTAGTCAGTTGACTCTGACAGGAGTCATTTGATGATTTCACATCCTTAAAAAAATCCGTGGTGCTTGGCAACTGGGCTTAACCCAGTTGTAATATCCCTTTGTGTAATATTCATTGGCCTAGCTTAATTCTGTCTCCTGCTTGAATGGAGGGAAGTGTAAATTATTTTTTTTTTCCTGCTTTGCTTTTCTGATTAATTTCGTTGCGGGATCCAAGACAGTTGAATCGTTTCTACGGGACGCATCGAGCTTAATTGACTCGGCGTGTTTTTCTGGTGGTAGCCACTGTAGATTTGTGCTTTCAGGAGTTGCAGTGATTGGGAATGTGTGGCGACCTGCTCCAAAAAAAAAAAATTTCGTCTACTTTCAAAGTGGACGAAAATTCGCATCGTCAGTATCGTGATTTCAACCCTGAATAATGTGACGACTTTTTTTTGGTACATTATATATGGGCTGGCCTACCCTTACTGTAGCCTACTGAACGCCCATGCTAGTAGTGGTAGTATAGATTTATTTATTTCTGCAGTTCAGATTGGCAAACCAATAGTTCTCAATTTATAACACAAAGTCAGTTGCTTGACTTTAGAAACGATATAGTCATTATGAATAGTTACTTGAAAAATCAAGTCATACTTTTACCCCATTAAAAAAATTACACAACCCAAATCAATATTAAAACACAATCCGTAATTAACTTATATAACTCCCTTATTCAACTACCAATTCAGATTACCGAACAACGGAACAGCTCTAATGAATCGGTCCTCAAAACAATGCGTTTCGATACTTGATTGATAAACTTTTAACTCGAAACAAAAAGGTATTAATGTTCAACGTGTATACTCGACGTCAAACGTCTTTCATCGAATCGAATCACCTATTGTATCGATTAAACGCGTGTTGTAATCGATTATATCAATCGATACGAATAAAAAAATATTATTATTATTTCCGACCTTACCCAAGGCGTTAATTGTTACTAGAATAGTTAACTGACAATTAATTTAATTAAGAATGTTGTAAATGGTTGTATAAGTTTTGGACCACTTAGGGGAGGTCATGTTGTAAAGTGGACTAGGTGACCCTATTTCTGGGTTAATGGGTGCACGCGAAATATTGGGTTTTATTGCAGTGTAAATTGGCCCTACCAAATAATTGCGTTATTTTATATTTATTGATCAAATATCATAATATATTCGACGCGTGTGTGAACTATGACTCAGCATTTTGAAGTATTATTGAGGAATGGTTCGTTATGCGTTATCATATCATCATACGTATTGGCAATTTTCTGTCTTTGCAAATATTGACATCTACTGAAAGTAAATAAATTAAAAGAAATACAGGAGCTTGAGCTTATTACTGAGTAAATTTAATAATGTGACAAGTAAAATTTTCTTTGGACTTTAATATCATTGCTTTTTGCAAGATCGCCCAAAATATACAATATTATAAACTGTCTTGCACTGGCAAGCAAGAATCTTAATAACAGGATAAGAATAATTACACACTCATTCAATTAAATACAGGTCAATGTAAGGTTATTTAAGCCAGTTTCATATCCACACTCAATATTCCCTATAGACTCTCAAACAAAATTACATATCAGCGATTCCCATTATCAATTCAAGGTTTCAATACAGTCGTATGAAATAAGTAACAACATTTATTAAAATAATATTCAATTGTAAGGTTGGTACGTAATAATAGTGAATAAATGTTGCCATAAATCTCAGGGCGTATGGTATGAATAGGACCCAGATTGCCAAGAACCTTGACCCACAAGTATGGCTTGCCGCCTGGCGTTGCCTGTCAAAACCGGCTTTGAGGTTAGGCCTTTTTAGTTGAGGTGAAATTGTGTGTTGATGAAATGATTGATCATTGAGATGATCTTTGTTTTGTAATGGACTTGTCAAGTTGATTGTGAGGTTTGCGCAAAATAGAAGACACTCGTGATAGAATTTACATAAATTGAAAGTTCCAAATAAAACTATTCGATATTAATACTTTCAGTCGAAAATGAGTCTGCTTGAATACCCATCATCTGAAAAAATACCTATAAACAAATAAGCCCAAGAAAAATGAACTCGTTGGGAATGCCACTAGTTTATATAAAGTAAAAATTTGCACAAATTGATTTCATAAACTCTAAAATCATTAAGTCAAAATCCTGAACTCAATCTTTTAATTTCAAACTAATAAATAACAAAATTGAAATAAATTAATATGAAAGATTTAACAGATATGGTAGGCAATAAATATATAGCTCTTGAAATAAATTGCCTGGGGCAGTATTGTATTGTGAATCACCTTAGCATTAGCAATATAGCTTGCGTATGTTACGTATTAAATGAGTACAATGATAGAATAAATTCTGTGCGCCGAAGTTATGGGTGAGAATGAGAAGCTGGTTTTGTTCTGTAGGAAGGTAAAAAATTGGCAGAATTCATAAATTTACTAAGTTTTTGAAAAAGCTTTTCTCCATGTTTCATCTAACTTAAAAATGTAAGTTCAAGAAAGGTTTATTCAGGTGTGGAAATGACTTGGCTTGAATTTTCTAGAAAAGTTTTCTTCTTTTTACCTGAAACCATATAATCATAGCAAAACCAGAAAATGGGACTGGAAACTTTTTCTTGAAATACTCCATTCGGTTTTAATGATGTACTGGATAACCGAGCCTAGCTCGGTTTTTTTTCGGTAAACGTTTTCTAGAAATGAAACCTAGCTAGTTCGATTTATGAAACCCCTGCATACTACATTTCATGAAAATTGTTGGAGCCGTTTCCGAGATTCAGATTATATTTATACATATATACAAGAACTGATCGTTTAAAGGTATTCGAATAGATATATATATGATTAGGTTCGTTAGGAAAATGATTGGTCAGTCGTCATACCACATCCAACCTCATTTTACCATAAACCTCTTCAAGTGTCATTCTTCTTAAACAACTTTTACTACGGCATAAACCCTGAAATAGCGTAAATAAACCGGCTGTCTCATGAAAAAAAAAATTGGAAGACTGTTTTTTTTTTCAAAGAAACTCTTTGCAGCTAAACCTACTGCGTGTAAGACCAGAAACAGACTTGCGTCACGGTATACCGTGTAATACAAATTACGCGTGTTTGTTGGATACAATAGATCTTGATCGTGTAGACAGGTATTGAATTTAGAAGCTTTCTGTAATGGAAAAGTCCACATACGAATCGCGAAAACGCTCAGACTCAAATAATACATTTTCATGCACAATACCTCAGTCAATCTTTAATCCAATTCTTTCAATCAGAAAACGTGAAATTCTATCAGTTAATGAGGGATTGAACAGCGTTACCGAAATGTCAGGGAAATAACTTAGATGAGTATTAAATGATAGAAAAGTGGCGATCCCTGGTATTTCGTGTGATACATATAAATAAGGATACAAGACAAGTGTTGGTCCAATAAGCGCAAAAGTACCCACTCGCTTATCAAAAATGTTCTTGCAAGACTTCAGCGAACCACTAATTTGTCCTAACAAACCCACTAATTATATTTAGGCAACACCTATATCTATTAGAGAATCCATACACCTGCTCCCATAACAGGTTCCTTGTAATTTTCTGCCTGTTTTAAAATTCAAATGATATGGTAATGTGACATAGCACGGCAGACACTAATTGGATTAACGTTCGTACTGCTTATATACTAGTTGTAGTTATGTATATGTAGTGATAACGTTAAGTGTTAATGTTGTTTATATTGTGGTTTAATTACTTGTTTAATATGTTTGGTTTTTTGTCATTTTGCCTTAGATTTAATAATATGGATGTTGCCTGGGTTAAAAAAATATGATTCTATATAGTCCGTCAGTTAGATTATCGAAAAATATTGGATAGGTACGTATTTTCTATTTTATCAAATCAATAAAAAATACGAAGATAAAACGCATCAAAGATAATGAGTGGGGTCTTGTAACGTCACTTTCCAGTAAAAAGTGTACTGGTAAGGGACACACGATTCTTTAACGCATTGTATCGTCTTCATTTTTTGTTTACGGTACAAAAGAAAACATACATGTCCAATATTTTTTGGAAATCTATCTGACGGACTAATTTGATTTTTTTAGTCAAATACCCTATTTCAGATGTAAAGCTTTTATGGTTCCTACTCTTTTAAATGGGCTTATGAATCGACTACATATGAGCAACTCTTATTTTGGTCAGTCATCGGGCCAAAGCAATAAGTGACAAATTCGATTGATTATATGTACTTTTTACCCATAAGTTGATGTCGAGGCGTTTGGAAGAAAATTTTCTAAAGCTCTGCTTAAATATCAACGGCGTTTAAGGACTTGGAAAGCTAAAGCTTACTAACATGATATCAAATACGAACTGCAAATTGATACAAACCTAAATTAGAACACATTTTTTGCTAATACTCAAATATTAATTACGTCTGTAATCATGATAATCATCATGACACAACAAACGCAAGAATACGGCGTTTTCAGCTTTGGTAGGTATATTATTTTATTTTTAAAAGAAAACGTATCGAGACTTACAAACCGCAAGCAACTTAACACAACCAAACAAAAAACAAAAGCATAAACGTTCCTACACTATCCATACCTAGAACAAGTACCTACCGCCACAATTTACTACCTACTCAGTAATTATTTCTAATTATAGTGCAATTGTAAACACAAACGAACAAACAATTGCGATATGTCGATAATAGGGCGCTAAGTGTCGGTGTTGCCGCTCCCTTGGTCTGCGCGCAGTAATCATACGGTGATGCGCGACTATCACGATTACCTTAGTAGCTTGCACGGGATTGGCTTAGAATCTTAGATTTCAAACCGAGATAAGGAGGTTTTTTTTATATTTTTTTAATTGTAGGTATTAAGGAGATACGTGAATCGTTTGTGTTTTTGAGGAGGTTTTAACGTAACGGTTAAGGATTTGTTAAAGTTAGAATAGTTTAAAAAATATTAAAATGATTCCCCCAATTAAATCTTTAAAAGTAAAAAATGGGTGGAAAGGGATTTTATCTAAGTTTCTATTTAATCCTAAAGGGTTATTAGATAATGTTTGAGTTGCGTAACTTTTAGCGCAAAATGTGAACTCAAGTTTGTGAATAATGAAACTGCCTAAAAATATTTGAATCGAAAACTATCCAAGACACATTGACGGGTTGTAATTATACATATAAATGGTAACGTAGACAAATAATATAATAAATTTAAGTTGATAATAGGGCCCTAAATGTCAATATTGCCGCTCCCTTGGACCACGCGGTAATCATATGGTGATGAGCGTCTATCACGATTACCTAAGCTTCAATCTTTGTAGGGATTGGTTTAGATTTTAAAAACAGAGATAAGGGTGATTTTTTCTTATTTTATTATGAGTGAAGTGAATCGTTTGTTTTTGACATAATGCTGGTCTTTTTGTTGCGTCATTGTTAGCGCAAAATGTAATTTAAGCTGTAAATTCGTGAAAATCTTATGGTATAATATTTCTATTCAATGACAAATTGAAAGACTGTAGTTACATAAAGGTATGTGTATATAAATAATTATAATTATGTAATGTAGTTAAGGCGCTATGTGTCGGTGATGTCCGCGCGCAGTAATCATACGGTGATGTGCGGCTAAGGGCGCGTTCACACTATGTCGTGACGATTTTATCATTGGACGACTGTCACACACATTTTATATGTAAAAAGTCGTGGACGACGGTTAATCGCGTCGTCCTATATGTGAACACCTCCATTTTAATACACAAGCCACGACGCTTTAAACGACACGATAATCTGTCGTCCCAACATAGTGGAACGCGGCCTAACACGATTACCTTAGCTTCGATCTTTGTAGGTTACTCGCGATCGGCTTAGATTGTAAACAGAGGTACCTAAGGGTTTCTTTAATTGCGGGATTTAAACGGAGAACTAATTATAGAACAGATAATAATAATAATTTATTTTCATCATATTTACAAAATTATTGTTATAATTGTAAGCGATAGGCGAATCATATTTTGTGTTTTTGATAACCTTTTGATAAACATGAGTCTTCTTGTTGCGATTGTTGAAAACCATCAGCTTTAAGTTTATGAATAATTGCAAAAATAAAAGGTACCTGATCCTTTGACATATTCACTGGATAAATAAAGCCAGTTCATTAACAAAGGTACTGATTTTTTGCCATTGTTGCATCATTTTACTTTGAAACTTTTTACGGGAAGCCGTTAGTCTGTTATTATTTCTTAATTCCGTACGGAAATAAAAATAATAACTATATCCTTATAAGCTTCTCGTGGTAAACATAGATCATAATATTAATAAATAAATCAAAATATCACACCACCAATCAAAACATGCAATGAAATTATCTACGCGTTGATCAAGGAACCATTTTTAATTTACTAACATTTTTTATGTTAAACTTGATGTATGTTGAGAAATATTTATTTACTCGTGTTTAATGCCCAATAAAATTGGAGGTTATCTGTTATCTGATCGAATACTACCTATTTGATCATCAACACTTGCTTGCAATGATTAATATGTAATAATAATAATAAATTTTAAGTACCCACCTGGCGGGAATCTAGATAAAATATTGTACGTTCGATTTTATGAGAACTAGACTCATGTGTTGACTCATAAAATATTAATTTAAAGGTCTGTTCGTCTGTTTGTCCAACTCTAGTTGTTTTCTATAAATATTTCGATGAAAAAAGGGTAAATTTGTAGACTATATTTACCTAATGTTCGTGGAAGTAAGTAACATAGAGTTGATAAAACCTCCTCTAAAATCCCGGAATCATAAACATGACGATTGCATTCCGGGATTTAAGAAATTGCAAATTACTTATTGTGCTTGGAAAACATTTAAACAAAATTATTTTATTGAAGAATCTTATTATGTTTTAAGAGTTCCGTATCTACTAAAACTGTTAAATTAAATAGCTTGGTTTTCGCACCACTCTTTCTTCTTCTGATTCTTCAAATCAATAATTTGTAACTATACTCAAAGTCAGTTCAGTTCATGTTTTTATAATCCCGGGTTTTAATTGTCATGATTCCATTTATGATTCGGGGATTTCACAGGAGGTATTATCAACTCTATGTTACTTACTTCCACGAACATTAGGTAAATATAGTTTACCTATTCCAATCTCTGGTTATAAGGTACCTTTTCGAAAAGGTTTATATCTTTGCCAAATATTAAACTCTCCAGATGTCGTAGTATAGTAATTTTAATTCGACCCAACAATGCAGATACTACGAATACCATTATTTCAGCGATAACGACTGAAAAAAATCTATAACATCTGGGATTTACAAGCGCTACTGATATGTCACTCACCTCAACATTTTTCGACAGCCGTTATCTTAACTAATCGCTGATAAAATGTCACTTTGTCAATGGCACAAGTCATAAAGAAACTACCAATCGAATCACATCTGACGTCAACCATACATGACATAAACAACAAAACAATGGCATATTGATAACTTATGACCACGCAAACATAGTAATCGAAGGTTTATTTTCTAGACATAAATATTAAACACTGGTCTACCTGACCCTGCTTTATTCCGTTTTTACGATTTGACAAAACATCGAGATTAATTGGAAAAAAATGACTATAGAACTCATGGCAAATATGGTATAGAAGAAGATGATATAGGTACTGTGTTCATCCCAAAAAAAATGGAAAAGTGCAGAGGACCATGGTAGTTAATATATACGCTAAATGTTTCGGAATAAGCTTTTTAAATAATGGTGAAAACCGCACTAAAAGGCATAGCGTACTTTAGAAGAACAACGCGATCACACATACAAACACAAAAACGACCATATTTTACAATAACGTCTATAGATATTGATACAATAGAGGCAGTTTATATGATTTGTTTTCATGTTCGCACAGTATTAAAACATCGTTTATCTCAGCGTTATAGTTTGCTGTCGGAAGCTCAATATAATGGTCCGATGAAGGACTGCCGATGTTAATGCAGTGTTAAAGTGTTATTAGTAAGGTTACCTTTAATGGGAGATCCGTTTGGAATGCTCTTGTCGATCAATCATTATTTGAGAATTCTAACTGCATTTTTTTGTGTTAGTCAATTTTGTAGCATGCATTAAGGTGTCAAGGAGCATGGCCGTGTGCTTTTTCTTATTCTTTTATAGGAAGTTCGGTTCCAGAGTAACAAAAATATAATTATCTACTAGAGGTTTGGATTGCATTGATCAAAAGTTTACTTCTCTGGAAGCGTAGATACTTCTAGAAAAGAGGTGAGGCTTAAAGCCACTTTAATACTCGTAGATGAAATATTCCGTGTTTTTTATAGAATATTTCTGCCTGCGGCTTCGTTTGCGAGGACTTCTGGTAGGGATAAAAGTATTGTATGGGTAAATTTAGATAATAAACTATATGTCTGCCAAATTCCATCCAAATCAGTTTATAAGTTTTTGCGTGAAATAGTAACAAACCTCCATGAATCCAAATATCCTTCCTCACAAGCTCATTTATAGTTTTTGAAGTGTAGAATTTGTGTAAAAAATACCTGACGAAAAACATATTTTAATTGTATCAACATAGCGTTCTGTATGATGTCGGACGTAAAAGAATAGCAACATCCCATCACTTCCCGTGGGTGTCGTAAGTCATTGTGCATTGCAACAGCTACACTGCGATTGCCAACCCGCCTGCCAAGCGTGGCGACTATGGCGTCTTTCGGCTGATGATGAACATAACTTTAATTTTCAAAGTACTCTTTCCTCCAAAAGGACCCTGGCACTATGGCCAGGGCCACACACGAATCGATTCCTCCACAAAGCAATAATTATAATAAAAATTATGTGCCAGCAATTTGCGATTCGTCTCGATACGACCTTACCGATGAATTTGAACGAAATGATCACTTTGTTCACAAAAATTACAACGATTCATTCATATAATCGAGTAATCATAACTTTTGTGTGGTAATTATCTTTGTGGTCAATATTGTATAAAAAATATTGTAGCGTGCCATATTGTACACGATCCATACATGTTTGTAGCAGTAGCATTTGCTCGAGGCTGTATAGATGTCTTGTTTTTTGTGCCTCCAAAAAACAAAAGGAATAATTCGTAGTATCTGCATTATTGGGTCAAATTTAAATTACAATACTACGATATCTGGGGAGTTTAATGTTTGGCAAAGATATAAACCTTTTCGAAAAGGTACCTAATAACCAGAGATCGGAATAGGTAGACTATATTTACCTAATGTTCGTGGAAGTAAGTAACATAGAGTTGATAATACCTCCTGTAAAATCCCGGAATCATAAACATGACGATTGTATCCCGGGATTTAAGATCCTTGTTTTTTTATTTTATATCCTTGTTCCCTAACCAGTTATAAAATACTAGATATCTACTGCTCAAAATAATTTCCGTTACATTATGTCTCTTATCAAATTCTTTGGACAACATTTTAAGACAACCATCATCTGCCTAACCTTTTCCCAATTATATTGGGGTCGGCTTCCAGTCAAACCGGATTCAGCTGAATACCAGTATTTTACGTGGAGCGGCTGCCTACCAGACCTCCACAACCCATTAACAGGGAAACACGGTACTCCTTGGTAAGACTGGTGTCGGATTTTCTGGCATCTGACTATCCGTAACGACTGCCAATGATCTACAAATAACAGCCAGGACCTACGGCTTAACGTGCTTTCCGAGGCACGGAAGAGTCTCGGTATGTAAAGATGGTCACCCATCCACATACCAACCTCGGCAAGCGCTGCTTAACCTTGAAGATCGACCCGTGCGGCTGTTATTACTTAGCCACGAGCTCCTTTAAGCTTTTAGCATTTTAAGACAACTAATAATTAAAAGTAATTACATCGAAATATTAATACACAATGATTATCTTGATGTGGGAAAGCAGAGGTCACGATGAAACAACAATAGCCCAAGGGTGTAGCGATCGGCAGTCAATAAGTACGGTAACCGTCGATCGTGAGGTCACGGGTTCAATTATGTGCACTGAACTATTGTGATGAATCACTTGAGATACTAGAAGAGGTTTTTAATTGAGATTTAAGGTAGTGTTGTAATGTGTTGGTTAAAAGTTAAGAATGATGAAGTGTCTGAAGTTCTATTATTTAAGTCGACTCAGCTGACCTTGAACTCTTGTCCAAAATTATAGGATTGACACGAGTAAAAATGTCACTAGGTCATCCCCAATTTTCCGGAAGTTCAGAATCAGTATGGCTAATATGGTATGCGCCAAATGAATTTGCAACAAAGTTCATTGCCCTTTCCTTAACTTCTCTGCGTAGGTACCCGGATCACGAAAGATGTCGATTCAGGACAGCTTTATGTCATTGTTTCTGTTTTAGAATTAAGTATGTCAAGAAATGTATGTAAGTTAATGACCGTTATTGTAGGTTTAAGTATTTAAATTTTTGAGTATAATAATTTTGTAACTATGTTAATAATTGTTTAGAGTTAGATTAACAATAATAAAAATATTTGCACACCTTATTAGGTCATGGTACAGTGTACTTTATATTTATTTGTAACATCTGTTTATACCTGTATTAAGCAAATAAATAATTTGATTGATTGATTGAATATTGTCGACCATGACTATTAATTTGTCTATGTTCTTTTTGCAAAAAAAGTTTAAATTTGGTATGTTCTACATTGATTCTGTCATAGATCAATAGTTAAAAGTTTTCTAAGCCTGTGCCCGGCCTAAATGGTGCCAAATATTTTGAAAGAAATCCATCCTTTTCATAAACCTCTAGTACTCATTACAAAATCAATACACTAATGTCACAGCCCTTCAATACAAACAAAACATCAAAAGAATCCGCGCAATTTCAAATACTAAAATTACAAGCGGACTCCTTGCATCACATCGGCATAACAAAACGCAAATAACCGATCCGCAAGCTCTGCAAGTTAATTAAAGACAAGAAAACGATCTCACATATCGATAGTTCCCAGGGTGGTATGCAAAAATTGTTGAGAAAATACCACAGGAGTGCGTGCTCGATAATTCGAGGGACGTAAGCTGGTAATTTCAGCATTTAGGCCTATAAGACTGGGAATTGTAATTGTCTGAATTGGTGTTACGCGCTGCTACTTGAGTCATATGGTGCGGTGGTTTGTCGGGTGGGAATAGTGTGGGGACGTGTGTGGGGAGATTTGTCGATAAATTATTTATATGCTGAATAAGTGATATTTTTTTTCTTTTTAGTGTTCTGTAAGCACAAGAATTAAAACTATCATACAGTTGGGAAAAGAGTAGACTATAATGATTAAATTACTAAAAGTTAAAAGTACTAGTTGTTTTTTTTTTAAATTAACTGAAAAACTTCTGTATCCAGTTGTGGTTATTTGTATTAAGAATGTGGGAAAATATTGGACGAGTTAACCATACGCAATTTATTACTATCGCACTTTTTTCCCGAACCAATAAAATTTCAATAAAATCATCGACGTATGGACAACACCTGTTGTTCTGTACAATCGATATATACACAAGGATAAGTTTATTTTTATAGCCCATCATTGGTACATAACTAGCCATATATCGGTTACCAATAAAACAACAAAGTCTAAACTATGGAGGAGTCAAGCATCATGGAGGAGCGGGCTCAGCGAAATCATATGCAAAATGCGTTTCCCACGACCCGTGGACAATCGAACGTTTATCGAGTGGCCCGGACCCCTATTCTTTATCGATTATTACTTATCGATATTGCGTCATTTAAGTCGATTAGCGAAATAAAACTCGACATTTAATAGCTCAAGTTAAAACAAAAAAAGAAACAAAAAATAGTCGTTAATACAAAAAAGCTTTACCCTGTACCTATTTTTCAGCAATAAATAAAATTTAATGCAGCTGTTCAAATATCATTAAACTAAATACAGCAATAAGTAATAAATCAAATCAAAATGCCCCAGAAATTGATTAATTAAAATCAATCTCACTTACGTACGAAACGATACCGTTATCGTAAATCTATCGGTGTTTAAATGTTAAAGCTTTGACAAATTAAGATATTCCATTTTATCTAAATCGTTATTTCATCGATAAAAATATATTGACAGCACTTACACTTTTAGAAGTTAATAGTTAAAAAAAAAACAGTTATATTTTGAAGAATTGAAGTTGAAATCTTTTCGACCTTGAACTAGTTATTTTTTATTTCTACGTCATTATTCACATAAATTCGAAAATAGAAGTGGTGTATTAAGTTGTAAGTACTATAGTTTCTCTATGGTTTAAAGTGTTCAGTCAGAAATGAATAATTGTATTAATGAAATGTTGAACATGCAATAAAATGTCTCCGGGGTGATATTATATTTTACGAGTTATCGGAGCTTTTACTCTTTAGATTTACGTCTCGATTGGATACTTCGTTAACTATCAACGGGTTGGTTATTAAATGAAAATCTTTTGGCAAATATTAAAGTGACAGAGATGGTTGATACATTTTGCGGACTTGTCTATCAATAAATATGTTATTTATTTATTTTATTTTTGTTATTTTTATTTAGGTAGTTTTCGCCAGTAGGACAGCATTTACGTGATAGTGAAAAAGGTAGCACGGGAGCTTCTTCTGGGATACTAAGTATCCTATCAAACATTAAAAAAAAAGTGTGTGTGTGTCAGCTCCGACGCACGACTGGAGTTTACTCCTTAAGAACTATTATTGTGTAGATTATGTAAAAAAAGGGTAAATGAAAAAAAAAAAATGAATCTCAAGTGAAAGGTGCGCAAAGTAACGAAACGCCTCACTTTTAGCTAACGCTCGATTTTACTCCTCATAAAATTTACTTACCGCGGGCTAAATATGAAAATCGTTTCTTAAGAAGTAAACTCCAAAAACAGATTATTAGGTATAAGTTTATAAAATGTGACTGTCGTGTCGAACTGGCAAGCAGAAGTCGAAATTTTGATTTCCATACGGCTTATCGTCATGTAAACCTCTGCTTTTATAGCAAGAATAAACTATAAACTTAGGTAGCGACAGATTTAACCAAGTTATCAAATTATTCATCAGTAATTTCATGATGTTCAAATGAAAGTTACGCAATGATCCAACGTATCGAACCAATAGAATACTACTTTGAAAACTCAGATTATGATACCCACCATTACAAGCATTCAAATCAAAACTGACGTCCTTACATCGGATAAACAAACGACGATCAGAATAGGGTTGTACTCAAAACCCATCTCGACAAGAAGTCCGGTAACTCGGCAGTCCTGGGGAAATCTCGGCGAAATGTGAGCAACGTCGGCCTACATGACAGTGAGCTACGTACGTATGATAGGAATTCATTGTACGAAAGGTTAAAGCTTATGTATTGAGGGTCATTTCGGAGGTACGCAACTTGAATTCCTTGGCTTATTATTCTAAATGTTTCTATGAAATATTCAGTACCTAGTTGCCTGTTTGGTGATACTGAAATTGCTTTAAGTTACTGAAGTTTTTAGTTCGGTCACTAGCTTTTATTCAATTTCCAATAAAAAAAAAAATGTATTCTTGAATTTATTTACTTTCAAGAGTGCGTACAAGCTAAGGAATGGAATTCACTGCCGGGGCCTGTATCTTTTGTTTGCTTAACTTGGGGTCTTAAAGTCAAGATGCAAAGGTTACTTCTAGGCAACCGTGCTTTCTATCAGACGAGATTGTCGCTTAACGTGAATAAAATGTGAGAAATAAATGAGCCTATCAAGAATAATAAAAAAAGTAATAAAAACAGCTTTCGCAAAATCAAACTGTTATTATACTTAGCATAAACGGGCAAACAGCCAATTAATTTAAAAAAAAGAAATCTTAAATCATTAAAAGAAATAAATCCCTCAGTCCCGTCTCAAATTCCATCGCATCAAAACCATGTGAACGGCATGCCTTAGCGTGCGCTACGGGCGTGACAGCCCGACTGGGGTTCGATTCCCTGCAGGCACCATTAGGACCAATAACCATCGGACCGGTAGCCAGTCCCGGACCGCTAATTCAGACTAATTTTCCTATCAAAACCGAAACGCTATTGTTTTTTTAAACCGACAGTAGCCGCCTAACTGTTCCATCGTGAGAACTCCGTCTTCTTACGTAATTGCATATTTTTAGTACTTTTTTGCAGGTTTTTTGCGTGTGTGTTTCGTGTGTGAAATTCGGCCTTGCCTTAACGCGGTAAATGAAGCTTGAAGGAGAGATTCTAAACGGTTAGCGTAGCGATAGTTACCTATCATGGTATTAGTGAATATAGAGATATTCAAGGTAAGTTTCGTAATACATAACACTTTGGTAACCTTCGGGTTTGGGAATTATTTGAATACGTGATTTTATATAGAAACATGCTTAGAACACTTTTCGAAGATTTTTTTCAACAAGTTAGTAATAGTATTTTGAGATGTTCTTAAGTTCTGAAAAGAGGATTTACGCAAAGTAACATTAAATTTAACGATAAAGATTGGAAAAGTCAAATTTTTATTTGATTAGTAGCACATTTCAATCCATCACATTTTGGACGTTTTGACAATTATTGTCGTCGCTGATCTTTTTCCTCAAAAAATCCACAGGCGCACAAATCACATAACAGTCATATACACGATCTCCACACATATTGTATATTTCACCCGCGTAGTTCCCGTTCCCGTGGGATAAATATAGCCTATGTTACTCGCTGATAATGTAGCTATCCATTGCTGAAAGAAATGTTCAAATCGGTCCACTAGTTTTTAAGTTTATTCATTACATACAAAAATGCAAATCTTTCCTCTTTATAATATTAGTATAGATGATGCATATGTTGGCATATACCTAACGTGGTGAGTAAAGGATACGCACGAGCACGTTACGGGGAGTGGCTCGCTCATATTACGTATTAATTTAAGCACGCTTCGTTAGCGATGCCAGTGCATGTCATGTTACTGCTTACGTCTGTTCGCGCTGGATCAGGGGCCCTACTATGAAGTCTTAAAACGATCATGATTCCGCTCTAAGAGGGAGACGGAGCTATACATAGCGAATAGCACTATCCCTTTTACATCGTCGGAATTGGATGGTATTAACACCTGTTTTAGTTATTGTTCCAATCGGAGGTTGTGTTGCAATGTTGCTTTATATATGAGTGTCATTATTAAGTTTATTAATTGTTTAGGAATAGAATAAAACTGAAAATCTTTTTAAAACCATATTTCAAACAAGTAAATAAAACTGAAGTACGCGAACAAACAACAATAATGTTTTCTTCAAAGCTTGAGAAGTGAACGACAATCTTACTTTGTCTACTAAAGGATAAACCTATAGAGAAATTCATTAATTCACATGGTAAGGCTTTTTCTGGGACCATTAACAAAAAGAAAACATTGGTAATTTATGGCACCTAAGAGTATTACGGATCTGATTTCTTAGTAGCAGGTTAACATACCTAACTGATTCGAGTATGCTGTCCTGCTACCAGTAAATCAGGTTAACAACTCAATGAACCAATACCCTTTGGGCAGGTAACCCTGATCTAAATCTTAAACTTCAGAAGGTAACCGTAATCCCATAGTCTATTGATCAAGTTGTCTTTATATTTTAGACCAGAGATATACCAGATATTAATAAGTTAATGTACAAAATGCATCACGTACCTTGTTGGAAGTAGTTGGACTTCCTCACATACACACAGACGAGGGCCATGAGTTGCAGCTGCGACAGACGCTGTCTGGTGGAGGGGGGGAGAGGCAGCAGGTCCCGAAGGTTGGCAATCTCTGCGTTTATGAGGTCGCGTCTCAGCTTGCTCGCGCCTTTCGTTGATTTGCCCTGGTCGAACCTGTGAACGAAAAATTTAAGAAGTTAATAAACTGATAGTAATCTCATAGTCATCATCATCTTCCTGCCGTTATAAAAAAACGTGTTGCACCGACCCCAAGTATACATGGGGTATACTTGGGGTCGGTGCAACACGTTTTTTTCTTCCATTCTGTCCCGTCAGCCGTCACGCTATCACTAACTCCCTTTATATCATGTCACTCCTAACACAATCCATCTACTTTTTCTTTGGCCCCCCTTTTCCCTGTCCATCCATCCACATTTATATTCATAGCACTTTTAGTTATCCTCCTTATATACCATACCATACCTATCTAGACAAGCGGTTCACTTTTAACTTTTTCGTCACTGACGCCACTATTAAACTACCTCTAATGTACTCATTACTTACTTTATCCACTCTCGTTACTCCACATATCCATCTCAACATTCTCATCTCCGCTTCATACAATCTATTTTCATCCGTCTTTTTCACAGCCCAACATTCTGATCCATACAGTACGACAGGTCTTACACGGACTTATAAATTTTATACTCAGAAATTACATGAGGACTCTATCTTCGAAGGTAAAGTAATTAACCAACTATAAACCCCACATAATACTAACAGGCACACGGGTCGATCTAATAGGTCAAGCAATGCTTGCAGAAATCAGTTCGTAGATGGGTGACCATCTTAACACGCCAGGATTCCTTCGCGTTTCGGTAAACAAGTTAAACGTTTGGTCTCGACTTTTTTTTTCTTTTTCTTTTGGTAGCACGTGTTTGACCACTATCTCACCTGATGGTAGGCGATGATGTGGTCGAAGATGGAGCACGCTTGCCTAGAAGTAACCTATTCACTCTTGACTTAAAAACTCCCAGGTAGTAGGTAGCTATCAGCGTTACGGTAGTCAGATGCCAAGAAGTCTGATACTAGTCTTGCCAGGCGTATCGTGTTACCCAGTTACTGGGTTGTAAAGGTCAGATGAGTGAATTACTTCATAAAGAGAATTCGTCTGTTATATGCCGTCAAATTTATATTAACATTCAAAGATTTCTCTTTAGATACTAAATCAATCCCTGGTCATTAAAGTACCTACATGAAAAGGTGTTCATTTAAATTAAATGAATAGGAATATGGTTCTGATAATTGAATATTTTATCGCTGTGATTTCACCTCTTTGAACTTAATTTAGTAAGTACTTAGCTTTGTCAGTGAATGCCATTACATCAACAATAGTGGCATATAAATCAAAAGATTCATTACATGCCCAACCTTGTTTTCTATTATTTTCAAAAAGGGATATTACAGGTATACAACCTGTAATACCTCTTAAGTGGTAATTGTACTCATCATTATGAACAACTTTTTCAACTTTTTCCAGCCAGGGCTTATTAAAAACTTACAAACTAAGCGACTACACGCTAAGATTATTATTAACTAGGATTATTATTTAGGGAAGAATTTAAAACTACAGGCTCAGCAGCACGAGCTGACTCGAGCAAGGGTCTGGGCGGTTCAATTTTACGTTCACCAACGTTGGTCCATAGGATTCTCAGGTTGATTTATACTCCTACTAACTTCTGACAGCGGCTCAGCTCGCGTGAAAGTGATATATTTAATATTGTTCCAAGGGGACATCTAACCAAGATAAAAAGTATCATATGTCCTAATTCGGGACATGGTCTACCCGTGTGCCAAGTTTTATCCAAATCCCTTCAGCAGTTAAGACGTGAAAAGGTATTAGACAGACAGTTCCACATTTATAATATCAAGTATATATGACACTATTAGAATAAAATACTTACCTACAGTTAGGAATTTACAAGAAAAAAAACAGCGATATAAGTTAACACGTCACAAACAAAATTTTACCTCACTCAAAAACTCATAAATACGTAATAAAACTTAAAACAATTAAGCAGTTAACTTAATAATCGAATAAAATTCGTTCCCCATTCATATCCTAGTAGAATCGTCATTCTTACCGATTATTTGCATCGATATTATAATTTTACGATTTTTATTGTATTAGACATAAATGCAGAATATTTCCTAAAGTTATGGTTTCACCTTGAATCGTAATCGAAGTAATAGTACGGGTAATAGCAAAGGTCAGACTTATAGCTGTTTTATAATACCACCAGGTGTAGTATCTGTTGTTTTTATTACTATTCTTTATTTCTTACTAGCTTTAGCGGCGTGGAAGTCAGAAAACATGTCAACGGAACATACTCCCGGTATAAAAAGTATTCTTCGTCCAAATACCTGTATCCGGCTCGAAGGACCAAAATTGTTGGGATGTGTCAATGTGATCAAAAGTGCTTGTTTAGCCACTACTTTTGGACTTTTGGCAAATGGTAAATTGGCACACGGGTGGTCTACCCGTGTTCCGATTAGATTAAAAGTAGATCCCATCATATTTCGAAAGAGTACTCCATCTTCGACCACATAATCGCTTACCATAAGGTGAGATAGTGGTCAACCGAGAGCCCAAAACCGAAAAAAGAATTCAGACAAATTGATTGATTTTATACAATCATGTATGTGGGTATGTCGTTTTGTGGCAATTATATACTTTTTCTTTCTTTTCTTTCTTTCTAACCTTATATTTCAATAATCTGTATAGTATGATGTGATCAAACACATTATATAATTTGCGAAAACCACAACTCTAAGGCAATCATTCTATAAGCAATCATTTAGAGACGTCTTACACAAATCTACTGAACGACCGGTTATCAATAACGTTAAGTTATCCATTCGTCAAGTTCAGTGGATCACTTATATTGGCTAAGCTAGTAAGATTGTAGAGGAATGGCCTAAAATAGGCGACTGTGATACCCGAACGCAACTTACAAATTTAACTGAAGCAATAATAAGTAGTTATGGTTTCTGAATATCTACTAACTATCCTTATCATCATCTGCCTAGCCTTTTCCTAACTATATTGGGGTCGGTTCCCAGTCAAACCAGATTTAGCTGAACCAGTATTTTACGAGGAGCGGCGGTAACACGGTAGTTGTTGGCAAGACTGCAGTCAGATTTACTGGCTTCTGAAAATCTGTAACGACTGTCAAAAATCTACAAATGACAGCCGGGACCAAGGGCTTAACGTGCTTTCCGAGGCACGGAGGAAACTCGGTATGTTAAGATGGTCACCCATCCACAGACCAACCTCGGCAAGCGTTGCTTAACCTTAAACATCGATCCGTGTGGTTGTTATTATTTAGCCAGGAGCTCTTCCTACTAACTATCCTTATCAATATATATAAAACTCTTGCGTTACTGAGTGACTGAGTGACTGACAGCGACGCACAATCGAAACTACTGGTCGTAGAAAGCTAAAATTTGGCATGAGCTTCCCAACACTCCGTAGGGGAGCACTAAGAGAGGATTTTCCGAAGTCCCTATGGGAACGAGAAAAACGAATATGCGCGTACGAAATCGCGGGCAAAAGCTAGTTAATATTTTTAAATACAAAAGTGATCATGTTTGTTTGTAACGCTTTCACGCCTTAATCGCTGAAACGATTTTGACGAATTATTGGTACAGAAATGGAGGGGACCCTGGAGATGGTTAAAGCGACCACTTTAAACCTATACCCCACAGGGGGTGCCCTTAGCGTGTAGTCGCTCAGTTTGTAAGTTTTAATAAGCCCTGGCTGGAGGCTTTAATATTTATATTAAGGCCAGCACAGGCAAGCCCGGTTAAGCAGTCGACAACGTTATACTCAAAAAAAAAAGCGACTGATACCGCGGGCAGGCTAGTGTTAAAATACGCCAATCAAAACACGTCCAATCACGCTTAATCGTTTTCTTCGTAAAATCTATAGAAGATGACATTCCTATTAATATTTCATAAGCTCTTAAAATTACCTTTTCCATCACAGAAATATGCATTCATTTTCATAATTGTAGAATTAGCAATCATTTAAATGAAGATAATTACTTCTTAAACGGCGATTAATTGTTTTGCATGCCAATCAAAGTTTCGGAATAATTAAAATGTCACCTTAATTAGTGTTTGATGATTTGAATTTGATTAAATGAATTGAGCAAAGATTTGTTTACAGTAAGAATGTTGAAATATAAATATGACTACTCAAATCAGCCAAGATTTTTTCTTTTCTTGTTTTTGAGGTATATTTAAAATACTTCAAATGGAAGCGTAAAAATAAGTCTTGTGTTTTAAAAGAAAGAACAAAGAAATTGATCCAATTAAAATAAAATTGAAATACACAATCGGAATCAATGAATGAATACATACATAATTACGGTTAAAAGAGATTCATAGAAAAATTAAGATTGACTTAAACTTTATGTACAGTAGTGGTTAACTTATAAAATAATAAAAAACCGAAAAAATGAAGGGTTCCGTACCATAAACCGAAAAAAACGCGCTTCTTGTATGGGAGCTCCCTTTAATTTTAAATTTCATTTAATTTTTATTATTTATGATGACAGCGGCAATAGAAATAAACACTGAAAATTTCAACTGTCGCCCTATTACGATTCTTAAGATACAGCTCGCTGACAAACAGGATGGACGGACGGACGGACAGACAGACGGACAGCGGAGGCTTAGCAATAGGGTACCGTCGGTTACCCTTTGGGTACGAAACCCTAAAAATAATATACAAGCGCGTATTAAAAGGGGACTGTCAATATAATTTACAATCAATCCAAAAAAAAAAACAGTAGTAAACTTAACTACCTACACAATAATTATTGTTATCAATATTCTACTAGGCACTACGCAAAACCCCATGACAGGAGCCAATTCAAGCTATCAACACAACAGCGCATTAGCCTCAGCCGTCCACTAAGCCGTACAGTTTAACCTATAACCTTCCAACCTTAAGCTGTCCATCTGAATCCTCCATGGTCCTTGTTACTCCGATATACTGATGCAATAAACATTGCCCTTTGCCATAGAATATTAATGTATAGAAGTGACATCCTAACTACTAACTCTGTTTTTCGGGATTTTTATTCTTTAAGGCATGTCAGATGGCATGGCAATCTAACCTGAGTTACCTAATCAACTTAGAAATAATTTAACATAATTTAACATTATGCAGAACTCACTAGTATTATAAATGCGACAGTTTTTTTTTTGTTACGCTTAAATCTCCGAGCCGATTTTGATACATTTTAGTAAAACATAGATTGGGACTCTGGAGAAGGGATCGAACTCGGGAGCAAAAGCAAAAGTTATGCATAGGTACATTCTGTTCTGACCGGGGGATAGTGAAGAATGTTTCGGGAAGTTATGGTCGTGCGTTTTCCGATCAGTGTCAAAATTGACAACCCTATTTTGGTTTATGGTGATCGTGTGTCAAATGTCATATGTGGTGAGGATGACATTTGGGCTTAGGATCCAAAGATCTACCACGTAAAAAGGTTGGTTAGTTATGTTGCTGTCAATCTAGTAGATCTAGCGACGATCTTTGTCACAAGCCCAGGATCATAATAGAATGGCGTGCATATGACATGCATTAGAACGTAAAGTTATGAAATTAAGCGTAGTTGTATCGGGATGGTGGACGCGGTAAGAGATACGGTTTTCAAAAACATCAGTGCACACTGAAAGCAAAGTTCATGAGTATCGCTTCTAGACTTTCTAATTCTTCAACATAAGCCTGCAGTAACATAATATGTCACTTAAATTGTTAACTTGAAGTTTCTGATTAAAATTGTCCTGTACTTGGATAAATTTATGTAGCAAAGGCAAAGCTGTTTATTGATGATGTCATAGCAGTTTAATATGATCGAGCTTGTAAAGTTTTAATGTTACTGTCAGTCATGAATTAAGGAAACGTGTGATACTTCCTTATTTGGTAGTAATAGTAGCATTTGTACTTGAAATGCAATTGTATATTAAGTTTAATGTTTTCTTTAGTTATTTTTCGATATGAAATATTATGTTTGAGGAAACATTTTAGTATTGATTGATTAATCACGTTAAAATGAAAACTAATTGTGATTAATTGAGATGGAATGTGACAACTTTTGCTTGGAATCACAAAATAATTTACGTTTGAAGAGAAAAAAGGCAGATTAAGCTTTTGTAGGTAATTGTAAAAAGTACAGAATGAATTTATAATTTAATAAAAAAAACTTTCACTCAAAATTAAAGTCGGAATACAATCTTTTCCGAGATCCATCACACGTACCGACTTATTATTTTCAGTCATTTTAATGACAACAAAAGAAATAAAGTTTTTTTAACCGACTTCCAAAAAGACGAGACACTCCATTCGTCGCGTATGTTTGTTCAAAAAATAAAATTCAAATTCAAAAGGGACATACAATGTATAATAAATGTAACGAAATCCAAAAAAATTACAATATGAATAATAATGAATTAAAAAAAGTTGTATATGAATGGCTAAATACAATGGACTATATTGAAGTAGAAAATCTTTTAAAAACATAATCAATCCACATTCGCGCACTCGACACACAAGTATACATACCACACCCATCACACACACACACACGCACACGCACACGCACACACACACACACATGGCAACACGTTTGTTAACTCTTTTTTAATTTATATTTTTTTTCTCTAAAAGCTTAAATTTTATTTTATTTTCAATTTCATTTTATAATTTATTCTGTACGGACGTAAGATAATTGTCACATGATTAAGGGGAAGACACTAACACCTGCAACACAGTTTTTACTAGTGCAGATGTTAGAGAACCCTATATTGTAATTGTTCACTTATGTCAATAAAGAATATTATTATTATTATTAAGAAAGAATATTATTATTATTAATGTTTTTCATATACCTTCTAACTCAATTCAGATAATTGTGCCTGGTAATCAACATCTCATCTTGCTGAGCTGATGATGGAAGGTATAAGTTAGGATCTGATGCTGGGATCGCAGGAAAAATGTTTTCTCAGCAATAATTTCGCCAATTGTCATCTGATTTGGATGATTTTTTTTTGTTGTTTGGAAGAGTATTTTTCCAAACTGGCCCCATTTCAATTTGGTGAAGATCTGATGAAGAACTTCGGAGGTAAGCAACGGAACTCTTCAATAAATGATACCAAATTTCCCGAGATTGCTGGAATTACATGTCTTGTCTGTTTATTGATGACACCAATTCAAAACAAAACATCACGCCGCGCCCGGTACGCCGTGAAGGGGTACGCAGATGCAAACAAGTCAACCTGAATTAACATGTTTTTGGGGTTTTCTATTCGGGCATAACTTTATTGTTTATTAACCGACCTTGATTATTCTTTTTGCATTTATAGCTATATTGCATTTGCACTGTGAACTTCAAAGATAAACCAGTGACCTCCTCACCTTAAAATCAGTAAAAGCTACTAAAGCAAAGTAGATATTTAAATATGAGCTGGTCTGGACTTGGACTGCGAACTGGCACACAAAGTAACTCCTTAACGGCAAATAGTACAATCACTCAACGTGGAAATAATGTCACTTAGTTGTGGGGTATCACCACTAACAAGTGAAAAACAAAAAATACAACAGACTTCCAAACAAAAAACACTACAAAGTATAAAATAACTTTAATATCGGCAGTCGGTATTTTTTTTTGTTAAAATGTTCAAGAGTCACGTTTTTTAAATAATAAGATCAAAACCTCCTTTTCATTATTCTACTTGGTACATTACCATATTCTCTGGCATCCCATCAATTTTAACAAAAAGTTTGCTTGCATATTTCGTTTTAAAAAGGAAGAGAAATCTTTTGTGATTTGAGAGAGGCGTTCATTGAATGGCATAAAGGAGTGAAATCGATGAGGGAGTGAGTGAGTGGATCCCTTATTAGCTAATATAGTTCAGCACGCGATGCGCCGGCGCAGTGTGCTTGATGTGTGCCGCTTGGGGCTGGGGATTTATTGCATTTTGCACTCACTGAATTCGGTCCGGTAGAAATTATTTTTGCTGCTGTATAGTAATTTTAATTGAATACGAACTTAGTTCTGGGATAGTATTTTGTAAATTTATGACGTTAGCTGTGAATTGACATAGCCAAGATACAACCAAAAGGCGTTGTAGATGGGAAATCTCGCAAAAGATGGAAGGCATAGCTAAACAGAATCCGTAACCAAATTGGCCTTACTAGCCCTGAATTGAAACAGCTAGAAGTCATGGGGCCTTTGCCTAGGATTAGGATGATAATGGCGAGACAGTAATCAACTAGTAACCAGAAGGCCAATTCTTCTAATTTTAAAGCAACGTTTGTATTTGCATCTCAGTCGTAATCTGGCAAAAAATCCTTATTTCCATACATTTTTGACAGATCAAGACTGAGATACGATTGCGAACGTAGCTTTCAAATTTCTGTTGCCGCTTTAACAACAAATACTAAAAAACAGAATAAAATAAACATTTAACGGGGCTCCCATACAACAAACGTGATTTTTTTGCTGTTTTTATAGATAATGGTACGGAACCCTTGGTGCGCGAGTCCGACTCGCACTTGGTTGGTTTTTTTTACTTATTGAGTGCGCAACTTTTTTCATTTGCTTTTGCTGGTTGTCAATCGCAAGTCGCAAGCGCAACACACCTCCGACTCATGTGTATCGTGGGAACGCGATACATTACGGCCGTAACTGGAGAGGCCCCTAACTCCTAACCTATTTTATGTATAAGGCGTCCTCACCTCTCGAAGACTTTCCGTATTTTAACGAAAATTCCGTGAGCACTGAACAAAGGGCCCAATTTATATGAACACACGAATTGGAATGCTGTTAGTTCGGAATTATTGGTGGTTGGTGCAGAATAAAGTCAGCTGAAACGGAATTTACTTAGGTGGCGTTATAATAAGGATGGTGGTAATGCAAATGAGATGAGAAAGTTGGATTTGCAGCTGAAGTTACAGTTACGAAAATTCTTGTCCATGATGTTAAGTCTATTTTCTGTTGATAAAAAAATTTCAATATGCATATTGAATTTTTTTTTTTGACCTCGTTTCAGCGAAATTGAGGGGTTTCTGAAATCATACACACGAGAGGCTCTAAACAAACTATCGTTTGATCAGCGATGTCAAAATCGTAATGTCAAAATGTAAAGGACCATCACGTGACATTTCGATAGCACTTGTAGCGTAACGAGGGCGAATAAAAAAAATGTATGGAATTACCATACATTTTTTTTATTCGCCCTCGTTACGCTATCGATGATAGGATGACACTTGTTTAGAGCGCCAGGTCACTGAAGCGTCAGGTGGAGGCACCTGTCAAAATGCATGTTTCCGACATTAGTTAAACACACGAATTGGAATGCTGTTAGTTCAGAGTTATTGGCGGAGGGTGTACAATAAAGTTGGCTGAAACGGAATTTACGTAGATATAATTTTAATAAGGTGTTGGTAATTTAAAGAAAATGTACGGAGGAGATTCTTGTCTAGCACCTTTTGGCTGATTTTAAAGTGTTGTTCATCTAGTGGCGATCTTATCTCAATAATAATGAGGGTTGATTGAAATTATGTACACCAGGTGGCAGCACCGAGGCGTCCTGATGCCTCGGTGACGTAAAACGTAAGTCTTTAGACAGGTGACTTGACCTGTCAAGTCACCTGTGGCGCCAACTAGTGGTGTTCCTGAAAACCCTCATTAATGTCATAGTTTGCATTTTTATTTGGAGGTTTATTCAACAGATTGATATAAGAATGCGGACATTTTAAACAGTAAATTTAATAATAGGAATGATATATTTATATAAATGATTATTATATAAATAATAATATTATATTATATAATACTTTGGAATAATCCCAAAATATTAAGTCATGGGAAAAACTCTCTCTACCCGCAAACGGAAATGTTACAAAATATCTAAGTTAACCAGCTAGATTCCTTCCGATGTACGAACAACCGCTTAGACTTGTAAACGGGGAACAAAGCGGACTTTCCATGTATCTACAAGTACGTCCAAGTAATTTACTTTCTACTAAAAAATTTCACGCGAATTTTCATAATAAGTGACCGCAACAGCTTTCGGTATTGTGTAAGTATAATTTCCTGTGAAAACTTAGCCTGTTTTCCCACGCTGCGAGCCGTTACAAAGGCAGCTAATAATTTAGACAATTTTCCAATATCAGGCTTTGTATGGAACAAGTAATAAGAGAGGCGATCGATTTATTGGTGTTTTAATAGCAGGTTCGTGCAAATACTCCTTTTTTACTCAGGTATTGTATTTATTTGCACTTAGCATTCCCTTCACAAACAACCTTTTTCTGTAATTTATAAAATAATAAATTCCGGTTGTGTGGAATACACGAGTATATGGAATCGGATACAATGAAGTGCACTACAATAAATGTAAAGCATTCAAAAAAACGTTACAATATTAAAAATAGGTAATCTTGGAGCCGGCTCAGCTCTATATTATTGGGGAGTGTTAAACTGATAGATATTTTCAGAGAAAAACTAAGTTATTAAAAACGTATATCAAACAGATTTGAGGTCAATTCTACACCGTGCAACATGTGACACTTTAATGTCGCAGTAACAGTTCTTTGAAAACTTTTCCTTAAAAAGTTACATAAGTGACAAGTTGACAAGTTAAAGCATAGTTGCATATCAGGAAATGCTAAAAAAATGGTTAACTATATTCGTGACAATGTAAGAAGTTGGATTTGACTTACTAGTAAAGCAATGTATCCTTGCTTTACTAGTAAGTATGACAGAGACATGAAATAAATCTCTTTCGCACTTAGCGGTAAAGCGACCTTCTATCCCTCTCTACTCAGCTGTCAAATCCGACTTCTTAGATTGTCACGAATATAATTTCTGACAGGACATACAAACGAACGAAGTATGTTAATAAAAGCCTGGAGAAACAATCGCTCATCGCTTATATCTCGGACCAACCGCGGAGGGTAGTCCATAGAAACCGCAACAGCGTATCGGTGGTACAGTACACGCCACTCGCATTACCTCGTAAGGACCATACCTCTATCTCATCCGTTCGCTCTATAAATTCTAATACCATGTTAGTGCATAGAAAGCTTTATTACTACTGCATGTTTATGTTATCCTAGTACTATTTTCATAGATTTATTGAATGTGTGTGTTTATTTTACTGGGTTTGTGTGTGTTTGGTATTATTGTGACAAATAGGGCCAGTGTTTGTGATGTTTCGTTTGGGTTCAGAATGATAATAGACTTAATTTTTTTAAATTGTTACATACAATGTGGAGACATCGATGCGACAATAAATGAACACGATGGCAATACTGTCTCATACGAATATTTTGAAACTATTATAAATAGTTTCACCGAAATTATAAATAAACTTTCCAGTTGCATAAAATGTAAAAAAACACAAACTGTTCAAGAATAGTGACTACTATTCTGACAAAATATTTCAAGCAGTCTGTTGCAGTTAGTGACATCAAATCTGTGATAAAAGACAACATATTCGTATGAACTAGTATTGCCAGTGTTTTGATTTATTGTCGTATCGTCGTCTCCACCTTGATTTAATTTTATTGTAAGATTTTTTACGCTTTATAATCATGTACCGAGATTACTCATTTTCCTGTTCTTTTCGCGCTTTGTTTTCCATACCCATATTCTATTTGAAAATTAATTTCAGGGAAATTAATCTGCTTAAACTGTTCAAAACTGTGCTCCAGTCTAAGCGCATCCATCTGAATTCCAGAATTTTACGTAGAGCGACTGCCAATCCGACCACTAATTGGCTTTTATTTTCTTCTTCTGATTTTGGTAAAAGGCGCTTAGGTACTTTCGTCAGAAATCAATAGACGGCTAAACCATTGCAGTTTATGCCGACTTCACTGTTTTTCTGGCAAAACATTACATCTTCAATGCAACTTCCATCATCATCAAACAATATCAGTGCTACTATCAATAAACCTGACATGACATTGACATAACATACCCCCGACATTGATTCACAATCTATCTGCCAAGACCTTCATAATACCCAGAATTGTCAGATCACACGTTCGAACAAGTTTATAACAGTACCCAGTCCACTCATAATGGTCCTTGCCAAGAAATCTACAAGCCCTAGGGCTTACTGCAATTTCTAGTCATATCGCATGCCACACATACAAGCACAGGTTTATACAATATTACATGTATTTGTGACATTTGAAGGGCATAGGTTAAGTTTGTGTAAGTTTAACTATAGTCCAGTTTGTTACCTTTCAGATATTCCTGGATAATCATCAAACATTGTTACATCGAATAATAATAAGAATAAATCTCTAATGCAGACCATACAAGGTCCATAGTGACATTTAAAAAAGTAATAAAATTTGTTTAAATAATAATAATGATTTAAATATAATTCAATACATAAAACAAAAATGTCAATAAGTTAAAATAATAATAATAATTTAAATACTCATTCACTCATAAAAAATATTAAGATAAAAAATAGATAAAATTAAGATAATGTTCTGAATATGTATGTGTGTGTAGATCTGCTTACTCCTTATAATTTCACTCATTGAAATGTGAGATCAGATGTGCCATTTTCGTTAATCGTCACTATTGTCGCGAAAAACAAGAGCTGTAAGAGATTTAGCATACTTTGGAAGCTGAATCGTCGCATTGGTATTCTTAGGTAGGTACATTAGTGATAATATTTGTGAAGAAGATCAGCGGGATCTTCTTTCAGTTAGTTAGGGGAAACTGAAATGACGCGAGATGATGCTTTCAGAATCGTAAAATATCTATTCTCTTCTAATATTATAATAAAGACGCGACTCAAGTAAGCCGCTGCAAATATACGCGAAATGGGACTATTGATCCATCACGCACATAGTGCGAGTGGTCAGAGGTTCAGAATATGACCCAATTGATAGAGTCCCAAATGTACACATGCATCCTAGATGATTTGACCAACGCCTTCAACGTTGCAATAAGGCCATGATTATAGTGCAAAAACACTGCTAAGGATATAAAATAACTTTAATTTCGGAAGTCGGTGTTAAAATACGAAAAACAACCAAAAACACCGACTTCCAAAATTAAAGCTATTTACTATTTTGTATTGTTTTTATTTTTGTAAGTCGGTTGTATTTTTTTAGCACACAATCTCAAAAAGATTCAAGTATCATACAAAGAGCACATTTTCTTAACATATGTGTGCAGCAAGCTCGCACACGTCAGAGCAACACAACACGGGTCCCTGACACGATAAGTGGACATCTTACAAACGATTACTAAGCCTGTACAGAATGTGAGCAGGTCATATTAAGCGGTGCTTGCTCCAGATATATAGGGAAAGTTTACGTATTTAGTTACATTGGAATCAATGTTTTTTGAATGTTGATCAGTTTTCACTGTCGGTTTTGTTGTCAATTTTCTGAGGGATTTTCGTTCTCTAATCTCTTTTGTAGTAGGTAGTTGTCATTATTATTGGAGAAATCCAGTAAGCTTATTTGAAGTGTTTTCCATAGCTTAGGGGTTTTAACACGGTTACAACTGCAAAGTCAAGAGGAATTAGACAGTCTGTCAGCCCAGAAGCCATTATGATTGTCAAAAGTCCAAAATGTATGGCATTGACATGTACTACATGTACCGAAATTTCATGTTTTCGATCTCCATTATTTAGAATTTTTAACAATCGTTTATCTCAGATGGAATGCAATTTCATCAAGTAAGAGTGTCAAAAGCCAAAATAATTAAAAGCATTGTCTTTTTGGTTACAGTTTACGGTTCAAATCAAGAAAAAGTTCCACCCTAAATTAAAATTGAGATTTTTGCCAGTCGTCCAGTTGAACACCATGCACAGACACAGTTACTAGAAAAAAAACCCTAGAAAACAACACGGGCGACACAGTTAGGGTCAAGCAGGTGACTGGCACTGGGTGGACACTGGACACGTGTGGACGTGTCGTTATAATTAGCAAGTGCGAGTGGAGTACTAATGAGAGCCATTGTTTGGAGTCGACGACCTAGCACTTGACTGAGTGCCTGACGGTAATGAGTTTGGTGAAATATGTTGCTTTTTGATCTTACATTCGGTTAGAGCAATGAGCTATTTTCAAGTGCTAAAGAGGATGTATGTGAAGTGCAAAATAAAAATGAAAGAAATTGACTATTGTATGAAGTAGAGGTGTACATGAAAATACATTTTGTCCGTTATGTTTAAGTTCACATCCAGATCCTGAACTGCTACTTTCTGAGAAATTGCAGACGTATAACCCAATGAAATTGTGTTATGGGAATTTAACTCAACTTATGCTTAGCAAGAACGATGCAAATCTTAGATTCAGCAAGGTTCAAAGTGTCCTTTAAGTGCACAAGAGGTTGCAACTTATGATGGCGGAAAATATTTTTTATTATTAAATTCTGAAAATCGAAACCTTACTTCAAATTCACATTGAACAGTCTAATAAATGTTTGTATGTGGATTCTAGTTTATTTGGATATTTTACCAGTTCTGTACCCGAAGTGTAACCATCGGAACCCTATTACTAAGCCTCCGCTGTCCTACCGCCCGTCCGTCTACCTATCAGCGGACTGTTTCTCAAGAACCGTAATAGATAGACAGTTTAAATTTCCACAGAGTTGGAATATCTTTGCCACTACAATAACAAAAATGAAGAATAAAATTACAAATTAAAGGGGGCTCCCATACAAGAAACGTATATTTTTCGTTTTATGGTACAGAAACCTTCGTGTTGGCCGGTTTGGTATTCACTACGCCACTGCTCATTAAATATCAGCAATTCATTCACAATTTAAACCACAGGAACAAAGTTAAATTTACAACAGTACACCACCACACTCATATTTAAATTCAATCTCATCCTAATCAAGGTTGATCCATAAAGTATTTGCGCTCATTATTCTCAGTTACAATCTGACAGATAGCTGGGCTTTAATCGAAGATTAAAATTATCTGTCAGCTAATGAACCGCAGTTCGCTGCGCCGGCGCATGTTATTTAGCACCCCCTAGCAGCCATTGCTTATTCGATTATAATTGTTTTTCACGCCTATTTCGCGATATTGAAATAAATCTTTTGTTTAATATTTATTATTGTTTTCTTGTGTTGATCGGTATTGTTTTGCATATGGGTTTTGGTTTTGATTGTTTAAGGATTAATAAATTGAGAGTATGAATTATGTTTCTTGGCATCATTTCAATTGTTAGGTTGAATTGAAAGTGCTTGAACCGATAGTGGGACGTCAATAATGTCTATAATTTCTAGATCAGAAGCATTAGAAAACGCGGCTTTTGTTATAAAGCTTCAAAGATGACAATTAGAAAGAGTAGTCCGATACAAACTCTGACGTCAAATACAGTCGCCTATACAGCTGCCATAGAAATCGGCGTCACCGCGAGAGAGACAGATATATTTGTTTAAAATAGTTATATCTTGTTTGTTTTTCGATCAATTTTGATTCTTATTACATATTATTGTATATTTTTAGATACACTGTATGGTTTTTTTTTCCATAGCCTATTGTTTCCTACTGCTTGGCAAAGGCCTCCCCCATATCCTTCCAGACATTCTTTTCTTGCGCCACCTCGAACCAGCCTTCGCTGTCTGCATGCAATCATCTCGCCACCGCTTTCTGGGCCGGCCTCGGCGACGCCGTCCGACCTCTAGCACCCATGGCGTGGAGACTTTTGCCCAGCGGTCACTATGCATGCGGCTGGTGTGACCCGCCCAGTTCCATTTCAGCGTGGTAGCTTTTTTCTCTACGTCAATGATACCTGTTTTTGGAACTGTATGGATAATAAATATTACTTTTCATGCATATTCCCTATTAACGTTACAATTGGGTAGCATATGTCATACCCATTTTAACAATAACGGCCGCACGGGTCGATATCCAAGGTTAAGCAACGCTTGCCGAGGTTGGTCTGTGGATGGGTGACCATCTTAACATACCGAGACTCCTCCGTGCCTCGGAAAGCACGTTAAGCCGTTGGTCCCGGCTGTCATTTGTAGATCTTTGGCAGTCGTTACGGATAGTCAGAAGCCAGTTAATCTGACACAAGTCTTGCCAAGTAGTACCGTGTTACCCAGTTAATGGGTTGTGGAGGTCTGGTAGGCAGCCGCTCCACGTAAAACACTGATATTCAGCTGAATCCGGTTTGAATGGAAGCCGACCCCAATATAGTTGGGAAAAGGCTAGGCAGATGATGATGTCATACCCATTTTGGACTTTTTGATAACCTTTCTCACTGTTAGCATGTCATACAAGTATGTCTAGATTTTTTTTGTTTGTTTTTTTATTACTGCTTTCGTTACGGTTACCATTCATTGGGAGTTTTTTTAATCATTTTTGAAACTGATTTTACATCCTGCCCCATAAAGCTTTTCGAGCTTAAGTATATTTGATTAAACACACTCAAAATAATGTGACACCAACCAACAATAGAGCTTATATCTTCCCACACCTTGGAAGTCGCATAATAATATAGTCAATGAACTGATTCGTAAGCCTGATGATAATCATCAACTCTACGCATAGTGCTCAGTTTCTTTTGTTCAGCCGACCTTGAATCACTGATGAGCAGGAAGCAAGGTCATCGTATACTGGGAAGTAATTATGACTAAATGATTGAAGAAATTATGTCACTGGTAGTTTAGATTGTCTGTGGTTTTTGTTCATTTGGCGGGAACCTGAAGTTTAGTGGTAAGGACCTTTTTGAAGGCAATGAAAGCGAAATTACTATTGAAGATACTACCATATTTTTTGAGCTGGAGGTTTAGGAATAAAAACAAACTGGTTCAGTAGAATTATATTGCATTTTTCAGGGTTAAGTTTTTTTTCATATTTTTCTCTAGATTTCCCATCTTAATCTTACCTTGTTTAAATGCCCAATGTAGACTCACTTTTTGACTCGCTTATCTTGGTATAGTCATGCGAAGAGGAGGAATGAAATGCACGTAACTAAAAGAGTTATGAATATAAATGTGGATGGATGGACAGGGAGAGGGAGGCTAAAGAAAATATATAATGGATTGTGTTAGGAATGATATGATGAAAAGGGAGTTAGAGATAGCGTGACGGCTGACAGGGCAGAATGGAAGAAAAGACGTTTTGCGCCGACCCCAAGTAACATGGGATAAGGGCAGGATTATGATGATGATGTACTCACTTTTTAATTTCACAACGTTAACAAAAAAGTAAAAGCTAAATTCTGATCAAAAAAATATATTCAGGAGAAACTCACAATAAAACATCCTTTAATTTTATTCAAAAACATTACGTCGGAAAACCATCTCGTCTCTTTGGATGCGGATGAAGCCCGACGCGTATATTAAATCATTTTACTGATTACCAGCTCATTGTGTCCGTTCCTATTGTGTTGGGCGATTAGTTAATAGCTTCGTACTACGTTATACGATTATGGTGGGTTTAAGACCAGGCGGCAAGCAATGGCGATGATTTTGCGGAATTAGTTTGATCAGAAATTGAAACCACAAGAGATCTTAGGACCAAGCACACACGGTCATCCGATCCCAAACTAGGCAGAGCCTGTGCTATGGCAACCAGACAACTGATAAACATACTTATATATTTCTAAATACATACATCTTACACAGACAAATTACACCCAGACACAGAACAAATGATCATGCTCATCGCACAAAGATTTGTCCTGGGTGGGAATCGAACCCACGACCTCCGGTATAGCAGTCAGGGTCACTAACCACTCGACCAACATAAACATTAATGTTCAGACTACTGGGACAGAGCTTCTCTCTGCTTGACGTAAGTAAGGTGTAAGTTATACGATTCTGGTGGGTTTAAAACCAGGCGGTAAGCAGTGGCGATGGTGGCGCGGAATTAGTTTGATCAGAAATTGAAACCACAAGAGATGAACATAAGCATAATCAGCCAATGACGTTTCTACTACTGGGGTTTCTTTGTGCTTGAAGGGAATGGGTCATAGTTGAACACGCGAGCCCGATACGGGTTGGTATTTTTTTTTGTTGTAGGACCTGCCGGGTTATCATGATGTTTTCCTTAACCGTTTTGAGAACACAAGACACATCCACGTACTCAGATTCTTTCAATTAGAAGGAGAACGCAATTTCAACTAACTGAGAACATTTTCGCGCAGAGTTTAGTATAAAACTAATTGTTTTGAAACAAAATTTTACTTCTCTTTTTTGGCTGTTTGTCTCCTCGCAGTTTAAAGCTCGCATCCCTAAGAGGTTGTCGACTGCCTAACCGGACTTGTCTGTGGTGGCCTTAATATAAATATATTGAAGTTTCTATAGCCTTAATAAAAAACTTACAAACTACACGCTAAGGTCACCCCCTGTCGGGTACGGGCCTCGGCTTACAAAATTTTACTTAGAACCCGCTTCATCTTTTAACTTAACCCACACACAAGCCAAATTTTATGTCCGCAATCATCACAGCTGGGAGACCAATCCGTCACCTCTTATAAAGTGTTGACATATAAAGGTCTATTAAGACAAAACATTTAATTGCGTTATAACTTTATAAGACATCTCAGTATTTATCGTGTCTTCTAACAATAGTGCAGTCTGATTTATAATAATAAAGTTCTTTTGTTTAGTTAATGCGATATGTCTGCGAACTAGATATTTTGAATGGTTTGTGATGCAGTTTTTGAATTCGTTTTTGTTTTAATGTTAGAATGACATGCTTCAGTTTTTGAATGTGACCTCTAGGTTGAGCATTCAGGAAATGGATTAACGTGACTGTCTTTTGTTTTCGGAGATTCTGAAATGCATCTTAAATACTTATTGTTGATGGTTGACATGGTTTATCAAAAAACTTTGAGTGGGTCAAAAATGAACGTGGCGAAATGCGACACCAGATCGTGTGGCGCCAACTGTGCCAGTGGGATACTGCAGCCCTGGAACGCAAATGACATTTGAAGGAATACGGGTGGGTTTTAGTCAGTAAGAGTCTGGCACTAACTCCCGCTCCGCCAAAAGCAGGAGAAGTCATTTGGTGATTATTTCATCCAAAATCCATTTCATCCATACTGACTAAAACCCACGCGCGTTCCTCCAAATGCGTTTTGCGTTCCAGGGCCACGGTAACTCCATTGAACTATTCCGCAACCCTGGTAGGCATTGGCCCTAGCGGGCTCCGTTAATTATGATGACATCTCTTTGAGGCCCGTGGGGTATCAGACGACGAGCTACCCATCGCTCGTCGTCTGTAGGCCCGCGCCAACGGTGACCGGGAATCGCCCTACGACGCCCGACACCCACGGCACCTTCTTCGGCTGCGGCATGTGGTTTGCATATTCTACGTACTTGGCAAGTCTCCGTTATGACTCGCAATCGTGACCGAAATTCGGTTGAAAGGATTATTACATGGAAGGTTGAGTCGACTAGTGTAATTGGCTTTTGCTTTTGCTATTTGTAAGTTATTCAGGAAGTTTTGCATCATCGTTCCTGACAATAGGATTAACCTCGGTATTTATGGCAATACAGTAAAACAATAACATTATCTTCTAAGCCCAGAAGTTATGACTTATTTATTATGACTGTTGTTTAATGAAGTTTTATTGCGACTTAATACTTGCTTTATTTCTGAACAACGACTTAATAATTGCTTGTATCTCTTAGGTCGTTATAGGTTATGAGATATTTAATTTATAAATCGGGATCCTTTTGTTTAAATTGGATATAATGTGTTTGCGAGGCATCCTTTAATTAATATGGCCCTGAATGTCTGAAGTGTGCTACTTAATTTATGAACGACCTTCTGCTGACATGATTTGTTTATTTACAGCTTAATTCAGACTATTACATAACATAGTATTTCCAAGTTAATAATTTTAATAAAAATATATGTATAACGTGACACACACATATTTTAGCCTGATACATCATGAAATTTCATGAACATATTTAGAAATACCTTTAAATATTTTCATAAAATATTTTTCACAGATTGTCGATCTCTTTCCACCTGAGATTCATAGAATTTCGGAATTATTTTTTATACAAGCCTTACCTTACACAAATGGAAAGATTAAATATAATTAAAACAAACCTATGGTCGACACCAGATAAATATGCAATAGCGGCCATTGACCCATATACATTCATTGACATACTTAATTCCGAGAACAGAAATAATGACATGAAACTGTCCTGAATCGACTTTTTCTGGTAATGAAAAACGATTCATAATTAAGGAAAGGGCAATGAACTTTATTGCAAATTTATCCGAAGTTTACTATAAATAGTCACCATCACTTGGCTAATCACAAACACCTACAGACTTTTTCCCCAATTTTCAAGAACCGTGTCTAGAATAACCTACAAAAAGCATTTAATATCGATATTAAAATCAAACGAAACCCTAATCTAAAAACTAAAACAAACTATCTTACGAAACGAAGTTTCGCAAAGTCTACCTCTCTTAAAAAGCTAGTCACAACTCAGACGTATCAAAGTGACTGACAAGGCATTAGTGTTACTTCTCATGTTTTTTACACGATCAATGTAACTGGGATCTAGATCAGACCAAAGGTTAGGCTGGTCGGTAATCGAGAGGTTGTATGATAGTCTAGTAGGAAATGAAAGTGGTATTTCACTTAGCCTAATACCAAGACCAAGCTGTGTTAAGTGAAATATTTTGAGTGGGTGTATATTTTGACATAATTATACATGCTTTGGGCTAAGCTCATCCATGCTTTGATTGCAATCATTTACACTTAATGCTTGGAATATTATATGTTTGAACGTGAAAAGGTATGAATTTCGCGTTTGAATTTCGTTCAGAAAATTCTATCTAAATCTATGGAACCTATGTCACCTATAAACACGTACCAATCTACCAATGGGTATCTGATTTTTTTTTTTTTACATTTTAATGACACAACACCGATGGCTTTTGGGCTATTCTGCGCAAAAGATTGGCCTCTCTGATGTGTTGTGTGCGGGGCAGCCCCAATGGCCTTCTAAACCCTATACCAGAAAGGGTGGAGTGCCCTATTGTGCGGCACTGGAATAGGGTGCATAGTGTGAACGTTGTCAGTTATAATTTAAGGTAAATTAATAAGTAGTTTTAAGGTACTTACATAGTTTTTAAGTCTTACTAATCATTTAATATGGAATTTTGTTCTGAATTAAATTATTATTATTATTATTAATAATAAACGTGGAACTATTTCCTGCTAAAGATACCAAATATTTTAGTTGCTAGACAGTAGCCTTAAGCTATTCTGTAAAGTCCAATTTCATTTTCACTTTTCGATTCGAATTTTCAGAAAATCAGGACAATTTTTTGATAAACTACCATTTAATTAAAATGGTGTTCCTATTTAAATTATCTGTCCACATTTAATGCTCTGATTTAAACTCTCAGCCCCCCGAGTGCAAAGTGCAGATATTATTAAAATATGAATCAGTTCCGCATACGGAATCTGATTTAATAGTCACTGTTATTGGATCCTTATAATTTATAGCCATTTGCCTTCGTGGGAACGACTGGGTACTTAGACGGCTATCACACCGAACTGTAATGTTATCTTGACTTGGCTTTTATATTGCTCGCTTATCTGCTTCGTGTTGGGTGCAAATATGAGTTGAATTTGGGATTTGTAGTTTCATTGTTTCTGGATTTCGATTTCGTAGTTTTAGTAGAATTTATTTTATTATTTTTCGGAAATTAAAAAGAGTTTACACTTGGCAAGACTAGTGTTAGATTTGCTGGCTTATGAATATCCATAACGACTGTCAAAGAACTAAAAATGACAGCCGGGACTTACAGTTTAACGTGGTTTTCCGAGGCATGATGGATCCTAATATTTCAGTTTTAAAATGGGTCAGAAATAACGTGTATTTTAAGAACTCTGGGATTGTCAGGGCGGTTTATTTAATCACAGTCTCTCTTAAGAGTAACCAATAAAGAAAACTTAGTTGCTTTACGAATGACGACGGTGTATACAAATGCCTCTCAGTATTTAATTACTGGTGAGACATCATGTAATTAGGTGCCACATTTATGCAAATAAACACTTTCATGGGGATGCATATTATCGCTATAAATGTGGATGGTCAGCAGAAAACGAATACAAGTGTTGTGAAAAGTATTGATTCTTATAAGGCTCAGGATCGTTCGGCTTAGCGGGGTCATGCACAATTTAAAAAAATAAAAATAATATCTCGTCTCACTTATGGGAAGGCATTGGTTTCGCGAATTTAAATATATTGTAAAAAATTTCCATCCTCAAAAAACAGCAACGAGTTACATAAATTTCGTTAATTAATCCACATTCAAAACTATATCATCTCACTAAACAAAAACCAATCTAATCTAAAAGCCACTAACTCCACATGCTCAACAAAAACAGTCGGCAAAACAAAGCGTATCCTCTCAATCCGCGAGCCCCTCTTAGCTAACCGTATCTATCAATTAAGCCCCGGAGAAGGCGTGAGTGGACTTTTGATTGATCCATCAATAAGTACATAAATCCATTAAGGTTATACGCATACCCTGTTAATTGTGTATTTTCTACGGCTGTCAGTCGAGATACATCCACGTTTGAAGTGATTCGAACGTTCGGTTTTCAAATAGTGCTTTGGTATTGGGCAATTAAAAAATCGTGAAAGTTTCGAATGGTGGATTAATACAAAGTGGCCAGTTATAGGTGGGTGGCGCAATCATATTTTTACGCATGTTTTAAAGTTCAGGGTGGGCCTTTTTGGGCATTTTTTTTGCCATTTTAGCAGTTAGTTGAAGTTAACTATTTCAAAAATTGCGTTCCTATTGATTAATGGTCTGAACTTTAACTCCAATTAAGTTATCATTGAAAGGTAATTCCATTCGGTATCTGGCAGTTTTCGAGTCGAAACAATCATACTGAAATGTTTTGAACTTTGTGATAAAAGTATTCAATTTTTTTCTCTTTTTTATTTCTCTGCTAAACAAACGGCATTGGTAACCTACATTTTGATACCGCTACAAGAATTTATTGCCGATAGGTGTATCATATACATTTTGGATTTTCAATATCACTGAATTAAACCAGCTGTTTAGTATGTTGCAATTAATATTCATGTCTATATCGATGATAATAAATCGTGAACCATAAGTTCCATGTTGTGGTATTGTGGTAAGATGGTACACCGATGTTCTGAGCAATTAATGTACTTTAAGACGAATTAATTCATCATTCAATACATGAATATGCTAATAACGGACATGACTACTATACTGCCTACCAAGTGAAGTATGAAAAGGATTTATTTTTATTGAGATTTATTAATGTTTGCATCCTATTACTTATTTATTCAGGTTTTGCTGCAGATATACGCGAAACTATGTTATTTTCAATTGAGATTTTAAATCATTTTAGTAATGTTTTTAATTGTATTCCAAATATTCTGAATGACCAGGGTGCCAATTCTGCTAATTTTTAAGCAACGTTCGTATAATAATCAGTCAAAAAAAATCTGTCAATTTTGACAGATTAGTAGGAACATAAACGAAGTTAAAGAACTATGTAATTTTGTTTATGTAAATTCAAATTTTAGAATAATAATATATATAATAATATAACCTGGGACAACTTACACACGGTCATCCGATCCCAAACTAGGCAGAGCCTGTGCTATGGCAACCAGACAACTGATAAACATACTTATATATTTCTAAATACATACATATTATAGACAAATTACACCCAGACACAGAACAAATGATCATGCTCATCACACAAAGATTTNCAGAGCCTGTGCTATGGCAACCAGACAACTGATAAACATACTTATATATTTCTAAATACATACATATTATAGACAAATTACACCCAGACACAGAACAAATGACCATGCTCATCACACAAACATTTGTCCTGGGTGGGAATCAAACCCACGAGCTCCAGCTTAGCAGTCAGGGTCACTAACCACTCGACCAACAGGCCATGAATGTATTAATTTTCAATTTAAATGTAATTCTTTCTTTTGATTATTAATTAAATTTAAATAGGAAAATAATAATTACCGTTTGTTTTTTGAATGTGTGTATAACTAACGTAGTTCTTAACTTTCAGTGTATTACTAACACTACTTATGGACAACCTAGTCTGAAATAAATAAATTATTATTATTATTATTGTAACAGCTGGCGGCATTATATTATTAGCAGCGGACGACAGTTTAGCCACAAAAATAAGTCAGTTTATCAGTTAATATTAATTACGAATGTCATGTCAACTTCCTAAAGAGGATTCCGAGAGAAACCAAAATTAACATGTTTTACAAGCGATATTAATTGCTTTTGCACCTTTATATGTACCGAACTGCCTACTAGCTGTAGGTATAAGTACAGAATATTTCAAATAAAGTACATAATAATATTCAACCACGACATTATAGCTTTATAATGAAAACCTTTGCATGCATTTGTTTAGACGAATGAAAATTACATGAATCGAACTGCAGTATTCTAAGCCAAGGTTTCGACTAGGCTACCATAAACTTCGCAGAAACATGTTTAAGTATTATTCATTCGATCTAATGTACATGTATTTTGTTCGTACGAGTTAACTTAAGAATACATTATTTGATCTGACCTTAAGGGCAATTCTCGTACTTAAAAAGTGTTCAAATTCAAGTCGGTTTATCTTTTCACCGAAAAACAATATTAAAATCTTATTAATACTCGTGTGTAGGGATTTAGGGTCGCTGACAATGGCCCTTATCAGCAGGCTTGAAGTCACCCAAAGGGCAATGGAGAGGGCAATGCTCGGAGTTTCCTTGCGTGATCGAATCAGGAATGATGATATCCGCAAGAAAATCAAGGTTACCGACATAGCCCGAAGGATCGCTAAACTGAAGTGGCAGTGGGAACTTTGCTCGCAGAACAGATGGTCGATGGGGCCGAAAAGTTCTGGAGTGGCGATGGCGTACCGGAAGACGCAGCGTTGGAAGGCCTCCCACAAGGTGGACCGATGACCTGGTGAGGGTCGCAGGTAGCCGATGGAAGCGAGAGATGATGTAGGGATTTTACAAGTGTTTTCGGTAACTGCGATGTGAATGAGAATTATCTAAAATGTAAGGGTTTGACGTTGTGCTACGGAAATATCACGTGGTCAATCACAAACATTTTTACTTTTCAACAATAAATTGTTATAGCTGATAGAATGTCACTTTCACCTGAGCTTCTTAGACATTTATTTTGAACTGAAGTGTAACAATTTAAAGCATACCAATTAACACTTAGAAATAGATTTATTTTCATATTGATTATCAAACTACTGTATTAATTCATGAGCCAAGCAAACATTCTAAAATAAGACCGATTGTATAGGTAATTTTAAAAAATCCGGTCATGAGTGAGTTGGACTCTCACACGAAGGGTTTCGTACCACGAAAAACGTACATTTCTTGTATGGGAGCCCCGTTTATGTTTAATTTAATTAAATTTTTATTATTTGTTGACATAGCGGCAATACAAAATACAAACTCTGTGAAAATATCAACTGTCTACCTATTACGATTCTTGAGATACAGCCCGCTGACAGACAGACGGACAGACAGCGGAGGCTACTAAGCCTAATAATAGGGGTAATAGGGTTCCGTTAGTTACCCCTCGGGTACGGAACCCTCATAACGATTCTGAGTACAAATTTACTGCTACTTTCAATTCTTCGCAAACTATTGAAATACTTAATTTCAACCTTGTATCAATCATTTATTAAATAAAATTCTGTTTGCAATCACAAAACCCGATACACATGCGGCCAAATTAATGGATGCATCTCTAAATCTCTATACAACTAATTAAAACTGATGTACCGTTTCATTATACGGCGTAATGAGTTTAGTTGTAACACAATGGTTTAATTAGATCGAAGCTGTTCATTAACATACGATTGTGTCAAAACACTCAGTTCTGTCGTATCGGATTGTCAACTAAATGTCAAAGATGTGTCGGTGGGTTAGTGACGTTGGACTGTTGTGTAATGTACAGGCGAGTGCTCAGTTCTTTTGTTGGTTATATTAAGCTTGTATGTTTAGTGTGACGTTGTTCGTTTCAGTTTTGTAGTTTTTGAATTGATGATTTTAATTTGACTGAATTGGTGTTCATTTGATAAGTTACAGAGCCCTAAAAAGTATGCGATTGTAGATGCATAGTAACGCAACGAATATTTTTTATTTATAAACCAAATACGTTCTCAGTTAAACTGAAAGACAGGAATTATTTGTCATGCTTTAAACGATTTTCATTGAATTACAATTATTGTCAGATGAACCTAACTGTTTTAATCGGATTAATATTAAAAAAAAAATGTTTTATTAACAAACATCTTCTAAACTAAACAAAATTACTAACACAAAACATTTTTCCCCGCACGTACACTTGCGGCCGAACAAACCTGCACGCGCTGATCGGCTTACGTCGCCTATCAACTGGTACATCGACATCTGTCCACGTGCCCGGATTAAATGGACCGTGTGACATGTGATTGTACACTTATTTGTACACGAAGTGTATGATTAATGGTCCAGTGATACGGGTAACGGGATTGGGGAATAATGATGGGATCGATACCTTGGTTATTCGAGTAGTAGTTTGACTTTTTGAAGTGGTTGATATCAAGGCAAAAAAATCGTCTCAAGTGATGGATTAGACTAGAATTTGCGACGCATATTGTTTGTTTGCAGTGATAGATAATCTTGAAGTACAGATCCGATGACGATTTTGTATCATGATCGAATTGTATTTAACTGACAGAAAGCTACGCTTGAGCCGAGTACTACAAGGTGCTCAGTTCTTGTTACATCTTAAAAAAAGGTTTGGTTCCTGACGGAATCGAAGTCGGGAGAAAGCTAGAAAAAAATATAATTTGCCGATTAAGCTCACTATCGTACTATATAATATTCTTTATGATAGGGAAAATCTCTCTAAGAACGAGTGTAAAATTAAAAATAGTTCAAGGAAATATGCCATTCAGAAACTCGAAGAAATTAAAGCAAACAGATGTAAACTAAATAAAAACTGAAGAAAAAAAACATCATACAATAAATCACTTTAATGCCCATTAAGTTTTTACCCAACTTTCTGTAATGGTTGTCGTCCAATATAATTTTAGAATGCTTTAGTGAAAATATCTGGTTGCCTTGACGCGGTGCAATAAGAGCAAGTCATCTGTGGGCCTAATATACTTAAATAGCGAACATTAGACGAACGGGCCTGGTCGGTGTACACTGGCGAGCATAAAATTTGGTTCGAATTGGGCAGCTCTATAGAAAGATTTGAAATGTGCTATAGTTTTGATTTAGGTACCTTTTATTTGATAATCTGTTTCATGTTTATGCCTAGTGAATTATTTAAATAATCTGTCACTCGGTTTTCCTTCTGTGGAAAGCTTCGAATACTTCCTAACTTTTGACACTAATTTAGAATCACTCAGTATCACTCAGGCTTTGATTAACGCGAAACTGGTCAAGTACTGATTTTTTGACCTTCAAGACAATTAAAAATAACACAAATAATAACTATGTACTTAATACTTTCATTGTGTGAACAGCCAAGGAGTGGAATTCCTTGCTGGAGTCTGTTTCCTGATAGCTACAACTTGGGGGTCTGTATGTCACGAGTGAATAGGTTAATTCTAGGCAAGCTTCAGCATCAACTACATCATTGCTTTTCATCAGGCGAGATTGTGGTCAGACGCGAGACTATCACTATCACTACATATTATAAAACAAAGTCCCTCGCCGCGTCTGTTCGCAATAAACTCAAAAACTACTAAACGGTTTTTCAAGTGGTTTTCTTCAATGGATGGTTACTCATGAGGAGGGTTTAGGTCTATAATTCGTCCCAAAATTCCTACGGGAACTGGGAAAATGGGGTATGCGCGTAAAAGTCAGTGAATTTTCTTCCGGAACTTGAAAAAAACCGGTTACAAAATGTCGAACAATATTCATTTGCCCGCAGTGTACACTGCCCCGTAATTCCGTAACAGCCGTACGAGCATTACGTTATTTTGAGTGGTCAGTACCTCCGTACTGAACAAAAAACATAGACAATCCGAGTTATGTACGGAACGCGGGCCAAGGGACCGCTATGGTCAACTATTTGAAGGTTGACTATCTTTTATTTGAAACCCACTTTACACGGTTAAGATTTACACCTACACTGTTATGGATTTAATGTGTGTTTTTTTAAGATTAGCTACTTGCAATGTTTGCTTTCTTTTGGCTCAACCTTATTTCAGTTCTGTGTATTTTGCAAAAGTGTAAAAGACAAGAAATTTTATATCGGTATCCTAAAATTTCCTGTCTTTCAAAACTTAGTGATTTCTACCAATTTGATTATTTTTTAGTATAGCTAAATGAATAAATCGAAATCAATGACGTCACTTAAATTATTAGTTATGTTTTTTAAGTGTCCTAAATTTATTGAAAATGAAGTCATGCGCGGTCCTTCCGTATCAAAAAGTCTATTTAAAGGCTTTTTTTGATTTTTTTCGCGTGATTAATTAACGACTGTTATAATCATAACTCATTGAAAAAAAATATATAGCATAAGTAGCCTTCTTAATATTCAAATTAAACTGATTAATAAATACAAATCAAACAAACACATGAAAGTAATTAAGTACGGGACAAATATCGGTTTGAAATTATTATTCCATTGCATTTGCTAATGGTAGGCTGCGGGAATAGTGACAGGTTGTTAGCTTGCGCCCACGCACACTGTAACCCATTGGCCTCAGTTGACTCTGGTAACTTGAGCGAGATTATTTTATTAAGGGAATGTCCTTACGTCGATATGTTTTGTAAGTGATCTATAGGGCTACTTGTTCCTTTGTGCCTGGTTTTATGCAAAGTTATTCAAACTCTGTCTGTCTGTTTGTACTTTTCGTGTCGGATTTGGATGAACCTTGGCACAAGGCTAGCCCTCGGCATGCATGGTGGAAAAATGTTACGCGGTATGCCTGATAGGGTCCGTCAGATCCGAGAATTAAAATTACTTTTTCTCGTGCTATTAGTGGTAATTGATGTAACTAATCATTGTCATGGCTAAACCAACACATTAAAAAATAAAATAAAAAATGTTATGTTTTCAGCTAAAAAGCAGGACTTTTTTAAACTTGTGTGAAAATAAATATATCTTAACTAAACTGCAGGAAACAGAAGGCACTAGACAAAGATTGTACATAATAACAGTCTTTGTCATTCGGATTATACGGGTGTAGATAGAGGTGTAAGGTACCTATGAATTTGACACCGGCGCTCGGGGTTTTTTGTATTTCTTCACCCTCCCAGCTGACTCCGGACTGAAGTAGTGGCCATAAGGCTATTGGTGGATAATGCTCAGCTACTGAGGGTTGTGGCGTAGAGACATCATGTTTACATTAAAAACAACGGTTGAAGTAACAGGGTGGGTCTGACAGACCCTGCCAGGCTTGCCGAGGGCTTGACTATGCCTTGGATTAAGACAAATGACACACACTTTTATCACAGGAATATGTTCCTTTAGAATGGTTACAGAGGCGGTTAAATGCACTTCAAACATAAAATATTCCGCGATTTATTGAAGATCGTCAATCGTTAGAGACAACTTCTTTAAGGGGAAGTTGATGGAGTTAAACGATGCCTATTTTATTAAATGATTTTTATAAGATGGTAGTTACAACAGATGGTAGTGAACAGTAAGTGACTCAGATCAGCAGAAAGTTGATAGAAGACTTCACAATAAACACTTTAAAAGAAAACGGGTCATGAAAAAGAGAACGATGTTTATAAAAAGGATAAAGTATTAACAGTACATTATTAGTGCACAAAGTAGTGGCGCCAATGACAAATAAAATACGCTAATACACCACAAAAATATGGAAACATTTAAAAGTACCAATGACGTCATGTGAATGCTAAACGTTTTGGGAGTCCGTTATCAAGTCATTAATCTGACTAAACAGTTACTAAGATTGTGGATTGCTTTGTTTATTTCTAAAATATGCAAAAAAGTTGTACAGCATTTTAGCTATGGGCTGACACAAAAATAAAACACTGTAGAAGGAAATCCATTCAACATGTCATGGGGTCTTGAAAATTGTTCACCGAAGCTTAGACAATATTTTAATCTCTTTAATAAAGAAAGTCTTTTTCAACCCTTTCATAAAGTTAAGATGAACTGAAACCACAGATAATACAAAAAAAATGGTAAATACAACGTGAAGACGTAAAACATTTAGTTCTATGACAATTGAGCCAAACATTTTCTGCCGCGTAGAAAACACTACGTCAAAATCTAAGAACAAGTCTTAATTCAATTGTACATATTCCTCGAAAATGACGCTGAATTACGACAATCAGTCAAAAATCATTGATAACAGCTCTAAGCGAAATACAGTAACTATTAAAGTAAACTTTTTGGTACATTGAGTACATAGTGATATCGAATCACTTAGCGGGCAACGTCACAAGCTAAAAGCTAAAGTGTAAACTGAAGAAATGTCATTTTAGCACGTTATAAAAGAAAACGTAAGTATCAATGTTGATACAGTAAATAATATAATACGCAATGTTTATATTGTATACGTCAATGTATTATGAAATGTTTTCAGAGTTTTAGATGCCATAGCGATTGTGGCTGAAGATACAATAGCAAATGATCTAATAGAGTAAAGAACGAATGACGTGGATTGGATACTAATTGACACAATTTTGCGCGATGAGGTGGCAGAACTATGTATTAATTATTAATTGAATTGGAATACTTAGAATTGAAGAAGTTCTAGTGATATGTAAGAGGTTAGTTTTGACAATAAACATGGAAGGTTAGAGACAGATGCAGCTGAAAGTATGTCGTGAAACATAATAAGGAAGGAGAATGCTCGATGATGCGCTTTGATATAGATATAATAATAATAATAATAATAATATCTTGGGACAACTCACACACGGTCATCCGATCCCAAACTAGGCAGAGCCTGTGCTATGGCAACCAGACGACTGATAAACATACGTATATATTTCTAAATACATACATATTATAGATAAATTACACCCAGACACAGAACAAATGATCATGCTCATCACACAAAGATTTGTCCTGGGTGGGAATCGAACCCACGACCTCCGGTTTAGCAGTCAGGGTCACTAACCACTCGACCAACAGGCCAGCCAGATATATGTGGAGAGTAGAAGCTAAAAATCGAGATACGATAAAAAGCAAAAGCAATAATAAAAGTATTTTGATATACTATAGAATACATAGATCGGTTATTATACAATAACCATTTTCAGAAGTCCAAAATGTTTGGGATCGACCACGTGTCGTTTCGGTAGCGCATGTCAGTCCCATACATCTTGAACTTTTTGACAATTACTATCGTTGATACTCGTTGAATAGGATAACACTTGTCAAGGCCCTCTAGTCCTCGTGGTTTGACGTGTCAAACTGCCAATGAATTCAGAATTTCCCTAACGATTGCAAATTAAATTATTCTCTTCTAACTGTCTTTAGCCATTGTCATGCATGATGATCACGAATTGGGTCAAACACGCGTGATGTATCTACCATCATGATATCACGACTTTTTTACAACTTCTTACAAGTACTTTGAGTGCGTAGTACACGTCACTCTAATTGGTCGACAATGATTTGGGTGACAAAGTTGAAATGGAAATTCACTGATTTCACCGATTTCATTTACGGTTTTTGATGTTTCCAAAATGACGAGATTTGAAATAATCATGAGCTACAGAAGACTCTTTTTCATAATTATTTCAAGCCCTACAATTTTACCTGAAATCTCGTTTTAAAACTAAGACACTTATTTAGTCGTCTTCTGATTTTCAGGTGATTTGAGCATAATTTGGCAAAAGTAGAGTTTTTCAAATCCCAAAACTAGCAAGCACTACCGTCACTTCTTCACATTTCTTGTCGATTTTTTCTTAGAAAAAAGGCCATAAAGCATTTGTTATTATTAGCCCAAAAGTATGAAAGTAGCTTGCGTGCCATAGTGACATAATTATGTACACCAATCAGAACTTGTTATGGCACAATATCGTGCAAAATACTAGCATACTTTTGAGCGAGTCACAGGCATGTGAATTTGAAGCCAAGCATATAGCCACTTGTTTATTTTGGCTTCTGATACTCTAGACTTACATTTTGTATAATCCATGTCGAACTTTTTGTCAATAGCTAACACTAGTTGAATGTTACTTCGTCTAGGTCTTCAGAAATCTGTACCTCATCTTTATAAGTTTATTTTTATTTCATTTTATTTCAATTTACGGCCTAACAAAATTCAGCACAATCATGAAAAATCCAATTATTACTGTACACAGCGTTCAATGTCTAATATGCTTCATTAGTGACAGTTTAGGTTAAATAATATAAAGAAGTTACTTAATGATAGTGTTGTAATTATAATTTATACAAAGAATTTCTAAATTCGTTAAACTGTTTAAAAGTTTAAAAACAAGTCCACCTTAGAGCATATTGCATTATGTTGACTGCACATTCTGGACAACGGATTGTTTTCAGAAACACTATTGTTACAAGCGGGAATAATGAATAATTGTGGAGCACGCACAGATCGAGTTGATATTTTATAGTTATGAAGGCATTATTAAGAACTTACCTCGTGAACATGTTGGCTTGTGGAGTGCGTCGTATGAGTAGGTACGCTCTGGTTGGCGTCCCCGCGCGCCGCTTCCGTTGTCATCATTGGCGACACGACGACCTCGCCACTGCTCACCGGTACCTCACACCTGGGGATTGAAAATTTATATTAAATATCCTTGATTAAAATTAGGCTGAGAATCAAAACTTTTTGATTGTTGAAAATAAGAAAAGTCTACCCTCTCCCAAAACGCTCGCCCGTCACCACTTCCTAGTATTTTTTATAAGTGGGGAAAAATAAAGTGGCGCTACTGGTGCAACTCCCCATGAAGGAGATAAATCACATCGCAAAGTTATTTATCAATTAAATTTAATAGTGTGCTGATGTATTTAAATGGTGATATGTTCATAGGAACATACGTTTAAAACTTTAAACGGAGGTTCATGAAAACTATTAGCTGCAGATGTAATAATGATGTTGAGTAATCATTAAATGGTCAAGATGCATGTCATCATTGACAGCACTTCACTCCTAAGTAACGAAAATGAAGTCTGCTGGAACATTGGTGGCATTAAACGGTGACGATCATTCGACTAGATGGATTGCGGCGAAAATGAAAAATTATAAACGATGATGAACTTGGGATGAACTATGTCCAGCAGTACATTGAGGTAGGTAGACTTTTGACTATTTGAACCATTCGTAAAATAATGTGAGCTAGAAGAAAAAACTTTATAAAATATTTACACTTGTGGCCAACGAAGACGATCCCCTTTTCTAATGACTGAGTGCGTACTGTGACGGGACGGGACTCTTGAATCGTATTTATAAAGATTTTGAACTTTTGCCACCTGGCAAAGAAAACATGGTTTATGAAAAATGTAAATATTACACAAGTTTACTATGGAATACGTAACTAGCGTAAAGTCTACGCAAGCAAGTCGGGATCAGGAAATTAGAGTGGTATGAAAACTGAAACGGTACTTTCAACGACTGTGTGACGTAAACATTACGTATAAATGACATAGTGTAAAATATAGTATTACTATGTACTTTATCGTTTAGTTAATAAGCATGTCCTAAGGTAAGAAAAAAATATAATTCCTGAAGAGAAAAAAGTTTGTACATACTACAAATAACTACCAAAATAAGCTTTAAAACTTGCTGCCTCAAAAGATGTACAAACTACATCACAAACACACCTGCTCACCAAAAACTAGCTGCCATAAGAAAGATAACCAACAAACAGTTGACGACTCCTAATAAGGAAACTTACATGGAGCATAATAAAACAAAAAAGGCCCGCTAAACATTTTTCATTAGCGTTCCAACGTCGACTTACGCCAATCATTGGCAGGCGCCAGAAAACTGGCAAGAATGGGCATGGGAGGAGCGCTAATTATTGACAAAGCCAGACTTATATGGCATGCCAAACCGATCATAAAACACTAAGAACTTATTACCTTTTTCGCCTCGACGAATCGGTGTGAAGTGGGCAATGGTTACAGTGTCTTTTATCGTCTTTACATTATTATGTAGTTTTTTTCTACTTTTTTCTGTGAATGATTGATTATGTTTTAAATGTCATGTCGTTTGCGTAATGTGGTTATGTAGTATGCATTGAGGGTTAGGTTGGTAAAAGAGCAGAGGTTAAACCCACATTGGCTTGTGTCGATATATGATTGATTTATTAATGTTGCAAGGTATCGCTTTTTGAAATTGATATTTGAGCTTAATGTTTCAACAGGTGCTTTCGGTTATTTATGTATTGAATCTGCCATTACCTTCTGCACATTTTTATTAAATGTTAAAATGCAGAAAATAAAGAAAAAATTGTTTTCTTTATATTTCACAGAGGAAAAATATAAAATTTAAGTATCGGGAAGCAATATTCTTGACCCTTTTTCAACTAATAACAGCATGCATAATTGTAACAATAGGTACGTATTCGACTCGCTCTTGGCATTCCATAGCTCATTAGTGACGCAACCCAATTCAACCATGGAATAAGATCATACCGATATTGCTCACAAAATACCGTACTTGTCATGATCTGCAATTATACTAACGTTATCTTTTTAATGCATACCTTTTACGCACATTTTTCAACGTAAACAAATTATAGTTTTCAAAGCACCAATAATTTTGGCCCGATGTGTACTAAGGACGTATATTAAAGTGATTATGGCCACTTTCGACCAGTGATTGGACATATTTTAGTGTGTAATTTTTCGTGTTATTATTGGTAAAAGCAATGTAATTGGTATGGGTTAAATGGCTCGTTATGTAGATTTTGATAAATTGCCCTTTTTATTGGCGATTTTGAAACTTTTAATTTGTGTTTTGTAATGAGACGTATTTTCTGGTTATTCTGAAATTAAAATCAAGTATGTATTTCAACGGAGAAAAGTTTAGATCCTTTGCAAGATTACTTTATTTAATCTAGTTAAGTGAATGAATACTGAATAGCTAACATTACTGAAAATATAATCAAATAGTTATTGGAACGCGTTAAACGAAAAGCCACAAATTCTTTACATTCCATCAAAACCTCCTCGCTTCAAGTGACTCACAACATAATTCCGCAGTGACAAAAACGCAGCTTCAAGAAATACATTAATGCATCCCGCATCCTATACCAATCCCATGAGAAAGTTTATCATTCACCAAAAAAAAAAGAAAAAAAACTCTACACACACTACTAAAGAAACAATATGAGAAACTGCAGATTCAGTATCCTAGCCACTTACAAATCGAATAAAAGAAACACCGATATTCTATTATGGTGATCGTCTCTCCCTTTCGCTCGTGCAAAGACGGTGAGGGACGGAGTTACTGGTTGAAATGTCGTAGGTCATTAGGTCCTTACCATGTAGGGCCTGCAATATGCCAATATGGAAGCCAGCCGTGACTTTTGTATGTGGTTGTATTGGGCCCAACAATAGGTTATTGGGCATAAGATTTAAACTAAATGCGTAGGTGACCTGAGCGCCTCCAGATGACTTTGATAACGCCAGACATTGTTGGGAATTAATTGTTCAGGAGAAAGTTATTAGGCTCCTTGTTTGTTGAAATGGGATTCTTGTAAGACTTTGTGGACTACCTATATCTAGTAGTGAATATGACGTCATTGTCTTCCTCATTTTGTATGGGTATGGTATAAAACGGAAAGCTTTTTGTTGATTGTTTTAAGTTAGCTAGACCAACCGAATTTAGACCAAGATTATGCATTGATTGCTCTTTGGTTTGATCTAAAAAACATTATTTAAGACTTTTAAAGGAATCGGTCTGGAGTTAATAGCTAACCCCAAACTTATGACACTTCAGTGTTTTGTGTTACGTATAATTTATTTGTTTTTATTTATTTAAACTTAATGTACAATAGTGGAACATGGGTGGACTTAATGCATCAAGGCATTCTCTACCAGTCAACCTAAGGTGTATTCAATGTACAATTTCGCACCAAAGTCCTTCATGTTGCTAATAGTGGATACGATACAAACTTTTGTTGGCCCAGACATATCGATCAGAAAAAAAAATCTATCACACTGACATTTGTCTGTGCTACAAAGTCTGCAACGTGCGGACTCACTATAAGGAAATACGTTGCTGTGAAAATTCTTTGGTAGTAGGTACAGGATCTACATAGATTCTCGTGTCTATGGTCATACTAATTTCCTTTATCAAGGTTGTTTTTTCGCGGGATTTTGTCTATAGAAGTTTAGTGGCTGTTTTAATTATTCGTAAATTGATTCCTAGTGGATATTGTGATGTGAATTGGTGTAGTTTTGTGTCTCAAGTGTCAATGCACCTGGAAAATATGTGGAATAATTGAAACAGGAGCGATCTCGGTTAAGTGAAGCTGAGAATTTTATTGTAGTATTGGCTCAATCGAAACTTGCCGAGAAGGCCGAATCGATATATTTGTTACCAGATACTTTAAACACCATTTGAATGTGTAACATCGGCATTCTAATGTAAAACACAAGAAATTAAGGACGTAAGACTAGGCAATAAGGTCAAAAGACAATAGCCTTCCCTTCGGAGTAAATTAAGAAAAAATCCTTTAGCAAACTACACCAAACAGGAAACTACTTTAAAATACTTTCTAGTCTCTTTTTAGGATATCGCGTTTCAGGTTCACAAACTTTCAACCGGAATGTCTCCGGCTGACCCCGCTATTGTCTCCGAACCTTTGTTTCAATTGTAGTTTTAAATGTACTGCTCTCACTAATTTTATTTTATGTACTTGCCACGGGTTCACCTCTTTCAGTATGTACATATTTTAGGTTGGAATACTGGCCTGGCTTCTTATGGTTATTTGCACCATCGGTAGACATACTTTTACTTCTATAAATGGACTACTATGATAGAACATTTCTTCTATATAGGAATTTATGCTTTCGAACGTGCACGCTTATTGTTTTTCAATAAGCGACACCTTAGTAATTCAGAAGTTCTTTGAGTTCGAATAATTACAACTATGTCTTGTGGACGTTAGACTCAAGAAATAAAAATTGAAAGTATCAACACTCAGATGAGTCGTTTCATAGTAGTAACTTCAAAATTAGAGTGAACAAGCTTTTTCTGAGTAAGCTCACTCCATCGTTGACTTTGTCTCTGTCATCTCTAACATAGACTAGAGTTAAAAGTAAACTCAACCAAAAAAAAAATATTAAAAGGTTTGGCTTAGATGAACTTATAGGCTTTCTGATACACTGCAAATCAATAATAACAGTTGAATCTGATCAACAGTGACATTTGTGGCCAAAATTCTAATTAATATATATCGCGCCCAAGCCAGTAAAGCCATATTTGACCCAAAACAAAAGTTGACTGAACTGCCCCAACCTCACCGTGTAATGAGTACACCGAAATTCATAGTACAGCTAAGCTACTAGCAACGTTACAAAAATTAATAACCGTATAAGAAAACAGAGGTTTGTCATACAAAAGTCATCCAGAATGTCGATTCAAATTATGATAAGGCGGAGTGAATTAGTTCTGGTAGAACGTAATGGCTAGCGATTAGGTTATGTGGAGAACATGCAGCTATGATGCTTGGGTATTTGGATGTGGCATCGCTTTAAAAACTTAAGTAACCATTTTCAAGATCTAACCATTTTTGATATTGTTTTACTATTAATATGGTAAAATGGGATTTATTTTTATCTGTTTACAAATTAACAAAAATAACTATTTTTTTTATTTGAGTGGAGTTTGCTCTTAACTCTAGTCTAGGTCATAGATGACAGAGACAAAGTCGACGATGGAGCGAGCTTACCCAGAAGAAGCTAAACTTACAACAAACTAAAATAAAGCTTAAAATAATTTGTCTTCAACGCTGTCAGCTGCTAATGTGCCCAAGAGACTGGCGGCATTGCCACGTTGAATGGCAATGCTTAGCCTCTGGCCAAAGTAAAAGCCAGCTTTTGGGTCACGAAAAGTGTCAACCTTTTTTTTTTTTTTTAAGGATTGGAAATCATCAGATGACTTCTTCCGCTCTGGGTGGAGTGGAAGGGCATGTCAGACTCTTACTGACTGAAACCCATTCGTGTTCCTTCTAAAGCCCTTTGCGTTCCAGGGCCGCGGTGACTCTTTAATATCAAACCATCAAACCCTAATTATTATTGCTACTCTCCCTTAAAAATACTAGGCAAAACACGGATGCACATCAAAAATATATGCACGGCGGGCGTTTTGTGGGACAGTGTTTTTATAGCCATTCACGTCCAAAAAGTGTTGGCACTCAGCCTAATTTGAAATTTGAATAAATGACTTCTGATTACGATTTTTAGATTTAATGGCAAAGCAAGCTTTAGGGGGCCTGACTAGCACTCTATCAAGCCAAAAATAAAAAAATGTACTCAAAAAAACAAAAAAAAGATGCAAAAATTCGCATAAACAATGATGGAGTGACCGCGGAGGAGAAGCTGACTCCCCAGTAACATGGACGGAAGATAATAGACATACCTTGAAGAGTTGACAAAAACGTAGAATGGCCATATCCACCAAAACCTCTTTTACATAGCTTCATGTGAACGTTCATAGAAGCGCAGTGAATGATGCGACGTATCTCGAACGGCCCACAAAATACCGCTTTAATAAGCCTGACGAACTATTTTGTTCCGAGTTCCAAAGTCGACTTGAAGCTAATAATAATGTACGCTGTTAACATTGAGGTGATTTATTGTGAGGAATTAGGAAATGTTGGGGAAACTAGTTTTTTATATAGGGATGTTTTCTACAAGCGTTTTTAACGTTTTAAACAAACGGAAAACGAATAGTGTCAAGCAATAATTTAGGGTTAACACAAGTGTTTATAGCAGTTCTTTGAATAACATTTAAAAAGTTTGATATAACAGAAGAGGAATAGCCGTGGTCTTAGCCAAAATCCAAAACAAAATGAGTCGCATCGTAAACGACAGAAAGTAGTAGGCACGTATATTTCGAGAAGAGTCTGCTAGAATAGACAGCATTGAATGCATAACAATCATCTTTGACCTTTTGGATACATGGGAAGAAAAAAAACAATATCGTCTAAGCATTGAAGTAAATAGAGCCAATATTGCTTTTCATACAGCACTTAAATAAAGAGATGTCAGACACATGTTATTTATTACTTTTAATAAGCCCAATAACATGAACATTGAGTAACCACTACAAACCACAGGCTGCCTAAAATAAGAAAAAGAAAACATTCAAACAAAGACCACCTGCGTCCAACCCCGTAAGTAAGTAACTGCTAAGTGGTGGTGTTAATTCGACCGCTACTTACCACACGGCACCCTCCAGTAAACAGTCCTACTTGCTAATGTAAGTGTTAAGAATTTGGGTCCAAATATTTGTGAAACGTATGGTTTTTGGTGGTGAAGAGGGGCAATGCAGGTGTGTTTGGTACAAATGTTTTGATGATTAAAGCAAATATTATCTTGAATTTAAAACTACAGGATTAAAAAGAAAAAGGAAGTATTATTGTGAAAGAAAAATAGAATGAAACAGAAGAGGATCATCAGGTTAATTATGTATTTGAAATAAAAACTATTTTAAATCTTCAATTCAATTTCACTTCATTTTTTAACGGCCTTGAAAACGCTGTGCTTTACATTATAGACAAAAACATTTCCACCTATCTGGGGCAGTCTGGTAATAACTAAGTACACGTTGAATCACCATTTAATACTAGATCAAATAAGGAAAACCAAGACATTTTCAAGCAAGAAAATTCCATATTAGGTAAAGATGCTACTAAGAAACGATGAAATGTAGAAAATAATGAAATAAAAACGGCACCAGGAAAAACCATGTCTTTAAAAACAAACAATCTATTAAAGATTTTAAATTTCAACGAACGTTCTTACTCATTGAAGCAAGGATGAGTAAGCATACATCCTATTCGAATTTCGAATCCTGTTCCTTCACATTATTTCCCATGCACAGATAAATAATATATGCGGCGATGATCTAACCTTTGATCAAGATTACAACCTCATTGGTATTAAATATAGTTAATTATAGCGATTGCTCATAATTACTAATAAACAAGTAGCTACAACATTTATTTTTTCAACTACTGAAATAAAATAATTCTCAATAGTGCCCGGTTTTTAATTGATCTGAGAAAATGTGGTCGGAATTAAGCAATTTTATATGGTTTTTAAAGTGCAGTAGCTTTTTCTTAGTAACAAGTCCGAGATCACTATTTTACTAGTAACAAATCGTTGTGTTCTTTTTTCTGTACAGTCCGAACATTTTTGTTTTTACTTATTTTTATCTTACTACTTTGTACAGAATCGTATTTTGCTTTTGCTTTATTAATAACAACACTTAACTTTGTTCTAGTCAGTTATTACCGTGCAATATGAGATTTTTATTACAGAAACTTAATGGTCGTTATCTCCATATTTCATTGAACGAACACATATTTATCATTGCAACTCGTATGTAATTATTACAAAAATAGCTACTGACGTTCGATAGGCCGTCTCATTGTGATGCATCAGAGAAAAGAAATCACATGGATGCAACGTAACAAAAAAAAGTAAAATAAAAAAGTAAACGAGATGCGGCCGCGTACGCCAAGATCTCGGTCAGGCAGGAGCCGAGTTCTTTTGTTTCCAACCTCGAATCAGCCAGTGTCTCGAATCTAGATGCTGTTTTCGAATTGTTTTTTCTTTTTCCCCCTATGGCTTTTTCTTTATTGTCTCAGTGCAGGCTGACTAAAAAAAAGTAAAAATCCGGTGGCTTATGGCTCTCCATTGATATGCGACGTTCGAATTGAAATTTAAATATTTGCTCGCATCCGCGACGGGCTTCATCTTGGGTATTTTGTTTTTAAAAAGATCTTTGTGTTTCCATCTTAATATTTTATTATGTTATTCAAGAAATACCGCGAGTACGCATTTATGTATTTTTTTCTTTAAATATTTTGGTTTACTGATCGTCGCCTCAATAAATTGATGGCAAATACTGTATTTTCCTATATTCTTTCGCGTTATGTTTATTTCGCTTTGATAATGACACCCAGTGCAAAACTTCACTACCTTCAGCATTCAATTGCAGGTATACTAACGTCATTCACACACTCACAACACTAACACACATTATACACAAACATAACTCTTCTTCCACAAATTCAGCTCGACGTCCGTGTGCCATCGCAAGGATCCAGCAGAATATCTGCGTCAGGTATATTTGCATGACTCATGCTAAGCTGATCTTCCGTCTGGTGCAACCTTGAAGTGCACACCGCACTGGATTTTCGTATCTGTTTTTTTTTGCTAGTTATCTACCGGTAATATAATGTCACTATATTTATTTCAACATGTTTTTTTTTTAAGCCACTACGGTAAAATTGTTATACAGAAACATTGTATTTGTGATTGTTTTTGTTTTGTTTGATGCTTAGCTTTTTTTATAATTAAATTGTGATTTTGTGTAGTGTATATTTTGTTTTTGTTACAATAATAAAACATAAAAATATACATTTGTCTTGTGCATTTTTATTGTAGTTTTAGTATTTCAACCAAAACCTGAGGTCAATTCTATTAATTTTCTCAGTCTCAATCTGTCAAAAAAGCCTTAATTTTGACAGATTGCGACTGACATGCAAATGCGAACGTTCCTTAAAGAATAGTAAAATTGGCACTCTGATGTTCACTTTTTTCATATTTTTAAAATGTCAAAAGACAAAGGACGCTTGCCGTAGTAAATACTTTGAAACTTTTGATTCCCACAAAATAGATTTATTTTTTCTGAATAAATTTAATATTATGCTATAATTATAAAATTATTAAGCTTATTTATTTCCAAACAAACAAACATTAGCAACGTAGGTATTAAACATACGAGTATTAGCAAACCATACGTCAATCTCTTGTCATAACCTAAATGACAAGACTATTTAAACCTTCGCTTATTCAACCACACCTTCGAAAAAAAACGAATTCCGTTTTCAAAAATGACATTACACACGCACATTCTCCGAATAGCTCGAGATATTTTTTTGACAGTTAATGACTCACATTTGTCTTAAAAAATTCATAATGTCGAGCTATATGTCATATTGGAAATGTGACGTTAGGAATCTGAGCACTATTGCAGTTACAAGGTTAACAATCGGTTCTTAATGTCAGGCATAGACTTGTGGCGTGGCGTAGTGGAAAAAAATGGCGATCATTGATGGTCGATTTGGACCGCTTTGGTCAATGATGTATTGGAGCTGGAAGTGTTAAGACTGTTTGCCCTCACAATATGGTTGTTAACTCATATTGTCGGATGCCGGGAAAAAGTGTTGCCAGGTTGTTGCGTTACGGCTGTCTCGTTATTTTTTTTAATTTTTAATTCCTTTCCTTATTTACACAACAGTCTTGCGAAGGCATCGTGCTACCCAGTTACTGGGTTTTAGAGGTCAGATTTTGGTAGGCAGTCGCTCTATGTAAAATACTGGTACTCAGCAGAATCCGGCTAAACTGGAGGCTGGCCGGATTGAACTATTTTTCTGTATTAATTGATCAAAAACAAGACAAACTAGAATTAGCTGATATTTCAAAAGACATCTTGGTATCGTATAAAACATTTTCTCTCTTCCCAAATCCCAAATGTTTCAAAAAGACAGACACACCAAAACCGTCAAACCACATCTAGTGTCTCTATCCAATTTATCTCCGCATTTTCGTTGATACGTTTAAGCTCAATTAAAAAAAGTCATGGTCAGCCATCGGAACGCCACAGATAACCGACAGCGCCCCTTGACCCTCGTTCCGTGAAACACAATTACATTTCTTTGGTCTACATATATTAGTTTTTATTGATAAAAGGTTTTTTTAAAAGTAAAACGCCATAATGTTTCATGAGGTGGACGATTTAGCACTCCAAAAGTACAATATGAATATAAAATGTGTTATTTATTTATTTGGGACAACAAACAGTATCACATTATATCAGCACAAATAATATAAATAAAGATGTTATATAAATGTGAAACTCACACCGTTATCCACAGCATATACAATTCATAAAACTATACTTATAAACAATCTACGCGAGTAAGACTACAATTAGACTGCTCGAATAACTATACATCGGAATCCTTAAGTTTCTTTAACAAAGCAGAACGAAATCCATTTGCTGTCACTGAGAATAAATCTAATTCTGTAGTTTCTGAACAAAAGTCATTATAGTTTTTGCACAAGCGACGTAGAGGCGCCCGCAGACCAGCATTGGTGCGGCAATGGGACACAGCAAAAAGAGGACGTGCGCGCACCTCTCGTCTAATAACAGTTCTTGGGACACAGTAGCATATTTTATTAGTAATCTCAGAGCAGTTATACCTGTTATAGCATACGTCGAAAAGAAACATAATTTCTAGATATAAACGTCTAGACTTCAGGCTCATTAGATTGTATTTATTAAGAAGATTTTTATAGGTTGGGAAATTGTGGCAGCACCTATAGTGCATCGATCTAAGGAATTTGCGCTGCACTCTTTCTAGCATCTCAACGTATTTATTATAAAAAGGGTTCCACACCACCACTGCATATTCGAGTTGAGATCTAACTAGTGCTTTATAGAGATGAGAATAGGTGCTTGCGTGTTTAAATTCAGTAGCTGATCTCATAACGAACCCGTACATACGATAAGCCTTTTTGGTGATGTTATCAATATGTTGATCAAGGTGAAGTTTGTTATCTAGCAGTACCCCTAGGTCTCGCACGGATGGAGCTTTCAATAAAGTTACACTGTTTAGATTATAATTATGATTTAAAACGTTTTTATTTTTTGTGAATGATATCGTTAAACATTTAGAAATACTAAGGTAAAGTTTGTTTTGAACACAGTATTCAGAGAATCGATTTAAGTCTTCTTGTAACTGACAACAATCTGCAGGTTTTCTTATAGCTTTAAAGATTTTTAGGTCGTCAGCATAGAGCAAAAATTTTGAGTGTCTGAAACAATTTCCAATATCATTTATGAACAAAATGAATAAAAGAGGCCCTAAAATTGAGCCCTGGGGTACACCAGATGTTACGACAGCAGTCGCCGAGTGGAATCCCTTGACAACAACCCTTTGTGATCTATTACTAACATATGATGCAAACCAGCGAAGCAAATCTCCTCGTATGCCGTTAAATGCAAGTTTGGCGAGAAGCAAATTGTGGTCTACTTTGTCGAACGCTTTTTGAAAGTCTGTGTACACTGCGTCTACTTGTACTTGTTGATCCATATTGTTAAAGAGAAAGTCGGTAAATATTAATAGATTAGTAGTTGTAGATTTACTTTTAACAAACCCATGTTGTTGTTCTATTATAATTTTGTAAATGATCTTATGTANGGGGGGGGGGGGGGGGGAGGGGGCGTTACCATAATCGCCACGTTTGGCAGGCGGGTTGGTGATCGTGAAATTAGATCCTGGGTTAGTTCCGTATAAATTCAAGAATGGGTTATGGCGACAACGATGATTGGACATAAATCAATACAAAGTATATGAATAATAATTGAGACCTCCCATTGCCACTATCACTGAAAATTGTTGGCTGTAGGGCATGAAGTTTCTCACCGACTCCTAGAATTTCACCATGAAAATCTAGGCTGTGTAACCGTTTTAATTGATTTCTTTAGACAAAGAAGCCTCCTTCGTTCAATTGATTTTGATGATAAGACAAAATTGTAGCCAAGAAGAGCTCGTGGCTAAATAATAACAGCTGCACGGGTCGATATTCAAGGTTAAGCAACGCTTGTCAAGGTTGGTCCGTGGATGGGTGACCATCTTAACCTACCGAGACTCCTCCGTGCCTCAGAAAGCACTTTAAGCCATTGGTCAGGGCTGTCATAATTATCATTTTCTAAATAAATAAATCTACGAAGATTCAAACTAGGAAGTGGCATATCAGGCACAAAACAGTTAGCATGTTCTAATCATGTGTGGCAGGAATTTTAAAAGCCAAATAAAATTAGTTGGTCACGTAACAGACACACACATACTCGTAAATAAGAATTTCCAATTATTAAAAGTTATGGAGACATTAGTGCATCAAGCGAACCAGTTCTCAAAAAAATATCATTGCAAATCAGACCAATATTTCTTTTCTAATCGTCTAGCCATTCAATAAACACAAATTGATTTCAAATAAGCACTAAAACTTAAATATAAAGTCATAAAGATTTAAATCAATCAGGCACTAATGTTCTCTAAATATTATTTGCTTTCAATGACTTAATTTGCCACAAATCTTTCGCACACTTAACTTTTCAAAATAAAGATAAGATAAATATCGATTTCATGTTTGTTTTAGAACTGGTTTTTAAAACTATCTCGCTAGGATTCCGATTTTTCGTCAGACATGTTTAAGCCCATTATGAGGGTTGAAATGTGTGACAGTAAAAGAGTTATAAATGTTTAGGATGGAGAAAGGAAGAGAAGCCATAATTATACGAGTAGTATGAAGAATGATATAAAAAAAAGAGACAGTGATACCGTGACGGTCCTACCTGGAGGCTTTAATATTATATTAAGGCCACCACAGGCAAGCCTGGTTAGCAGTCGACAACCTCATAGGTTGAACTGCGATACGCCACTCAAAAAAAAAAAACAAGGTTGACACGACGGAATGGAAGCTGAAGCTATGTTGTGCCTTTTTCTTTTTTTTTTGATGTCGAGGGAAATCCTCATGGAAATCCTCCACCCTGTGGCGGGTGGAGGGGTCTGTCAGACTCTTACTGACTAAAACCACCCCGGTGTTCCATCTTCCACATACGCCGGGGATCGCGGGAACGTATGCGACTTCCGCAATCCGGCCCTGCCTATGCGACACAAGAACCTCCCGAAGCAGCCATGCCCCGAGAGGACCTGCGTCTCACGAAACGACAGGGAGCCGTGCCTTCTCCCGAGCCACAGGTCGAGCACTGGCCGGATGGCCTCGATGGTGATGAGGCCGGCGGTAGGGCTCGAAAGCCTGTCCCGCCATTCCGCCACCAGGACCTCGCGCAGCTGCGACCGACGCAGCTCCAAGTGTTGCTGCGTCAGTCTTTCGCCGCGCGCCCGCGCGCCCTCGCGCCACCTGTGCAGTGACGCGAGCACTTTCGCCTCCAGGTCCCACGGCGGAGATCCGGCCAGTGCGCAAGCCGCCTCGTAGGAGATCGTGCGATATCCCCTGATGACTCTGACGGCCATCACCCTCTGCGGCCTCCGCAGAACAGTGATGGTGCTGGCCGTCAGGTCAGCCGCCCAGATCGGGGCCCCATAAAGGGCCATCGATCGCACGATCCCCACGTACAACCGCCTACAGGCGGTGCTCGGGTCCCCCAGATTGGGAAGCAGCGTTGACAGCGCCCCCGCCGCGCCCAACAACTTGGGTGCCAGCCGCCGGAATTGGGGGCCGAAATCCCACCGGCTGTCGAGCACCAGTCCCAGATACTTCATGGTGGACTCGACAGCGATACGGGCCCCCCCGACCACAATGTGCGACCCCGGCGGCGGCGCTCGCCGGGGGCCATGAAAAACAATGGCCTCCGACTTGTTGAGGGCCACCTCCAGGCCGAGGCGCCGTATGCGGCTCACCACCTGAGAGACCGCAGCCGTCGCCAGCAACGCTGCCTCCCCGTAGCTATGTTGTGCCTACCCCAAGTAACATGGGACAGGGACAGGAAGGTGAAGATGAGTAGCTGATAGTATAAGTAGGTTTTTTCTAGGCAAGCGTGCTCCATCGTCGACCTCATCATCGCTTACCATTAGGCGATATAGTGGACAAACGCGAGCATAAAAAAGGAGTAGAAAATTACATCGAAGGCTGATACTAAGAATCGAATAGAAAAACCTAAATACACTGCCTGATACGGGAATTAAATCCAGGACTCCCGCCGCGCTTGCGACCACTTAGATCAACACGGAGCTGCCTTAACTAATTCCTAGCCGTAAGAACTGGTTCCAAAATGATATTTGTTTTAAACTTTAAATAGTAGCCCCAATAAGTTTTACAACTTTATCAGACGTACTAATGATGAACATAGTTAACCAAACAAGTTAATGAGTTAGTAATAAAATAAATAAGCTGTAATCGTAAAAGGCTGTATATCAAACATAGTTAATTCCATTTAGTGATTATGGTTCTTTTTGCAATTATTTAAGGATGATTTATAGCGTTTGATGGGAAATATTTGAATTGGTGTCGACTGCCTTTCGGGGCTTTGCGGAAACATAATTCTCTAAACAATTTGTTGGGTAGATAGATGTAATAATTTTGTGGGATGTCATATTCCGATGGGACGGCAACCCGGTACGACCGGAGAGAGATCTGGCGCAGAAATCAACGGCTTAACGCGCTTTTCGAGGCTCGGGGGTGTTACACCACCAACTTCCAATGTCACTGGGACATTCCTATTGGAAAAGCCCTATTATTTTTTCATTAAGAATATGAACTACTAGTTTCTGCCCGTGTGCAACTTTGTCTGCGTGGACTTCAGATCGAGATAAAAAGTGTGTTAATTCAAGTTACAAAACTATTTCATGCTAATGCATTAAGTAATTTTTCCGTGACAGAGTAACCCTCATCCATCCATCAGCCGGTCTATTCTGTCAACATCTCACCGTGTACACTTAGGTGAAGTGAGCTGTCATTCCATCTTGTTTGTATGAATTGAAAGCTCACTTCATCGAAGTTTACACGGTGATCTGTTTATAGAATTGCACTGCAGTTCATTCACAGAAACGTTATCATTTATAAATTGAAGTATAGTAGGATAAGATTAAAATTGCAACGTTAAAAACTTCATGTAATTAGTAATTAAATACAACCATTATAATCCTTAAAACTCAGATATGCTATTTGACGACTGAAATAGGTAAGTATTAAGCTCTCACTTATAGATAGCCCCACATCTTAAAACAAGTTGGTGACGTACTAAAAGTATGATACCTAGTTCTTGTTTTGAGACTTAACAATGGCGCCACACACTTCAAAAATATAATTGCAAGCACCATAGGTACAGCTCAACAACAAACTCAAGCCAAAAAACTCACCTACAAACCAACTGGATGCGTCATTTGTTTGACCTATTAAATAACATAGCAACAAAAAACGAACAGAATAGACTAGCATTATTCGTACCTATACATAGCTGTGGGTTGTAAGTACCTATAAGTTTTTATGTCAATTAGGTAGGTAGGACCACCATTATCCTTGATGATGGTGTAAAAACATTCTAAATGCTGTGAGTAAATCGTTTTGTGGTTGTTTTTGGACACTTCGTTGCTGAGTATCGTAATTACCAAATGTTTCTATTTATGGGTTTAGGAAAAAAGGTTCTATTATTTTTGATGACAGATTTTTTTATGGTATTGGGTTGCAAGAAAGCTGGCGGTCCGTCTGATGGTAAATTTAAAGACGCCAATAGACATTTCAGACTCCAGACAAGGTGATCTTCGATAAGTTATATCGATTGTCGAAAACTAGAAATGTAAGGGATTTACCACGTTACATTTCTGTAGCGCATACTAATCCCCTAGTTCGATCTATGAGGTAAAGCGTTGATTGCCGAGGTCGCTCTGTGGATGGATGACCGTCTACTACATACCGAGACTCCTCTTTACCTCGGAAAGCACGTTAAGCTATTGTTCCCAGCTATCTTTAGTACACCTTTGACAGTCGCCAGGGATAGTCAGAAACTAGAAACCCTGATTCCAAATCTTTCCAAGAGGTACCGTGTTACCTAGTTCCTCGGTTGTGGATGTTAAATAAGCCGTCCCTTCATGTAAAATACTGTTACACAGCGGATCCGGTTAGGACGGAATCCGACCTCAACATAGAAAAGGCTAGGCAGATAAATATATGTCATCTTTGGGACGGATCTGCCAGATACCAGCTTGATGCCCTTGTGTCAAGAGGATCATCGACAATGATAGGCTCGTCGAGTCGAAGCTCCAAAGTCTTCAGCATCGACACCGAGTTACTAGCCTGTCGATTTTGTATAGGTTGCATTCTGGAGAGTGTGCGACGGAATTGCATAGTTTAATTCCGCCAAGCCCGTTCCACCATCGGACCACAAGACGTACGGCGATGCGCCACCGGTACATCCCACCCTCACGCACAAAACGTTTTGGGAACACATTCATTGTGCGTACAGCTAAGGAGTGGAATTCTCTGCCAGAGTCTGTGTTACCTGATAGCTACAACCTGGGAGTCTTTAAGTCAAGCGTGCTCCATTTTCGACCTCAGCATCGCTTACCATCAGGTGAGTATGTCATCAAACATGACTCAATCAATAAAAATAGGAAATATGAAGAAAATTTATAGTAAAATGAGATTCGAAGAACATGGATTACAGTTTCAGATTCGTAGCGTCTCGCACAGACTGACAATGCCCACACAGTTTAAAAACAGTCAAATACTCCATAACCGAGCTTACAAAAACTCTAATAAAGCAAGTTAGTAAAAACAGAGATAAATTGGGCAGTAACAACAGGACTAATTAACATATACAATCACAAAAAGTTAAATGTCACCTTAAAAGTTAAGATTTGTAATCAAAGACGGGACAATGTCAGGATAGACAGTGCCTACCTGCCTAGCCTTTTCTCAACTTTGTTAGGGTCGGCTTTCAGGTTAACTGGATACAGCTGAATACCAAAAAATAATAATAAATAATAATAATAATATCTTTTTTTTTTGTATTTTTAAGAAATATTTAAAAATGTATGAAATAAGAAAAAAAAAATGAATAAACGAAATAATATCTTTCAAACTTTGTTTTTATTTTTCAGTAAAATTTGCTTCATGTTTCAATTATATCTGTTTATTATTTTATTTACTTTATTAGATGATATATAATATGTATATTTATATTGGATTGATTCAAATGAACCGCGCGTGTTTCATGTAAGTGCTAAATAAATATTATTATTTCTTTATTTTTTCTTTTTCACTATTTTATATAGAGCGACTGTCTATTTGACCTCCACAACCCATCAACTATATTTCACGAAACCCCTTGTACGACTGATGTTTGATTTTCTGTCTTCTAGCTACGCATACCGACTGTCAAAGATCTAGAAGTGAGAGCCAAGTCCAACGGGTTAACGTGCTTTCCGAGGCACGGAGGAGTCTCTGTTTGTCATGGAGGGTCATCTATCCAAGGTCCGACCTTGGCAAGCGTTGCTTAACCTTGAAGATGTATATATTTATATTTATGTATGTAGATATATTTATGTATTATAAAATATGTATTATTTTAATTTGCACTGGGTCCAACCCCCTATTGTTATCCCTCTCTATCACTCAAAGATTTGCTGTGAGTTAAACTCGCCTTTGGACATGAACTTTTCTTCACTGTGAATACATATAATATATATAAGTTGCTATGGTGTAGGTACAATTAAGAAAGCCAACCCGAGTGGCCACGAGCTTCTCTAGACAGGCCAATAAGATTTCTGAAATCTTAATAAAAAAAAACAAAATTAGATGCATTAAATACTATACGAAAATCCAAACGATTTTATTCATTTGTTTTTAGTTTAGCGTGCTGTCAAGTTATTCACACTTGCGGCGTATCAAACGTTGACGTCCTTTCACGCTGATTACAGTGAAAAGGTTAAGTGGCTGCAATACTTTAATAGAGATATTAGGACATAGCCAACCGCTCATGTTAAACTCCAACGAGGTAGGGAGCACTAAAACGTTTTTACAGTCAAAGTTTGGATAAGCTAAGGAGTGGAATTCTCTGCCCGAGACTGTGTTTCCTAATAGCCACAACCTGGGAGTCAAGTCAAGAGTGAATAGGTTACTTCTAGGCAAGCGTGCTCCATCTTTGACTATTTCATCGCTTACCAACAGGTGAGATAGTGGTCAAACGAGTGCCTACCAACAGTAAAAAAAGACATTACTGAAAATGTGGTGGTGTATTCAGAGGGTGAGGGTTTGTAAAAATCAGAAACCAGTTTTGAGCAACTGATAAGCAGGTTCTAAATTGAAATTCAGTGAAGAGCTAATAAGTTCAGAGATTTTTAAAAATAAGGGTGTGAAGTGGAAAACAACAACTCAATTTGCACTTTCTTCGGGTGACCAAGAAAACAAAATGATAGAAAGAGAGACAGAATATTAAAACATTATGAATTTGACATGCTTAAATTAACTTAAATGAACTTGTAGGTATCTATTGAGTTTTCAACTAGCAATAATTAAAAAAAAAAAAAAAAAAATATCTATTGACTTGGAGTGTAAGATTTCGCATAGTTAAAGTTCATATAGAGCGAAGAGCACAAAGCTTTTATAGTTATACCAGCTTTTGCCCGCGACTTAGTACGCGCATATCCCGTTTTTTCCCGATCCCGTCAGAATTTCGGAAAACCCTCTTAGTGCTCCACAGAGTGTAGGGAAGCTACATGCCAAATTTCAGCTTTCTACGATCAGTTGTTTCGGTTGTGCGTTGTCTATCAGTCACTCGGTCAGGAAAAGTAATTTAGTCATTTTATTTATGAATTAGTACAGTCGAATTTCAACGTCTTGGTGACCACTAGTCAATTATTATGGAACATGTTTAGAAGAAAATAGAATTGGTATTTTCAGTATTTCAAGATGCAAAACGCAAAAAATGATGAACATAGAAAAAAATCCGTCAATCTTTATATTGGCTAAGTGCGGAGTTATTAGAAAGAATAGTGCAATATCTGGGAAATGACCTTAAAAATCCGAAAAATGTCGTTAACCTCCAATATTTTTACTTCTTTAAACAAATTTTGATAGGAAGTTTTGTATCTCCATTGAAAGTAAGAGTGTTAATAGAGTATCTACTCTAACAATATGAACTTAAGAGTTAAGACTAACCTCGAATTTCGTTCTTTCGTTCTTCGTTCTTTCTGTGTTCGAGTATTCGAGTGTTGAGTTCTTAGAAAACCAGTGTCAGACAAAATAAGTCAGTCTAACATATCGCAGAAATGATGCACACGGGACCCTTTAGCGTAGCTGTGAGGTATACCCCTGTTTTTAACGGGTTCCCTACTTGACTTCGAAAGTTAATGATTCGATTTTATTATATCGAACACGGTGTGTCGATAATTCAGTTGTACGATGTTTTATTCCATCGATGCTTTATTGGTATGGATAGAAAAGGGAGTTAGTGATAGCGTGACGGTTGACCGGATAGAATGAAAAAGAAAAAAACGTGTTGCGCCGACCCCAAGTAACATGGGATAAGGGCAGGAAGATGATGATGATTTATTGGTGCGATGTAACGTTTATGCGAAAAATTCTGTTGCGAAAAACCCTTCAGCGATTGCTCATTAGTTCGGTAATTTATTAGTTCGACAGTATGTCGGTTCGAAACACCTGTTGTTGTCCGTGCCATTTAATTAATAATCTCATTTTGCATTATAGACGTTGAGAAAATACATTAAATACCATCTATATCTTCACGTCTATTTTCCTAAAATGAGGAAGACAGCTAACAAATTCACCACGTTTAGCTGTGGCATGGGCCAAAGATAACGTAGACAGTGACCGGTTGCTAGGCAATCGTCTGATACCCTCAAAAGCCTAAACTGTCATACCTAAATCGTCCACCAATTTCTACTGTTATTTCTATGTACTGTGCATGTTTCACGTATGTGTAAAATAAACTAACTCAAAATGTTACATATTTTTGTCTGCCATTATATCAGCGTAGACAATACCACAAAGGCACTTGCAACAGTTTTTGCTCAATACAGTGCATGAGCGGTTGATTAGAAGTTGGCAAAAAAGGTTTCGCTTCATGCAGTTTTGCTTGTGCTAAATGAAATGGCAGATACTCGAGTTTTATTGTTATAAGTTATTGTTGAATCATTGTTTTCCATGATAACCGACATTCAGGCTACGAAAAAGTTGCTAAATCAGACCTATCAAGCACTGCTTTTAATAATAAATAGCAAAGAAATTGGTAAGGAAATTGGAACGATAGTAGACTATTCCATAAGTTCTATTTGATTAGGTACATATATCTAGCCTAAAAATGTGAATAATATGAAGCTGTAGGATGATTAATAGAGTGAATAAATGAAGGATACAATTACAATTGAAGAATATTTTGGTGCTATCTACTGAAATGGAAAATAAAACAAGAAGGGATAACAACTAAAAAAAAAATGATAAAAAATGAAAATGGATTTTATACTGTCCTGAAAGTTGCAGCCAACCTTGCGCTAAACATTTGAGATTAAGTTGCCTTAGCGCTTAAACTTACAAAACTTAAAATTAAACAAAAATATCAAAACAGAGTCTTACCGAGCAAATCAAATGTTTGAGCAATCCTTAGGCAACAGGGGTATATTCCAAAAATGTGCAAAAAAAATCTTTCAGGTAGGTATTGACTACCTAATGAAAACACACAATTTTCAGCAAACTGTACTGTTCACAACTACCTACTCAGTTCACACTTCAAACAAGTCAAAATTCACGCCCTTGGCACCACTGCACAAAATGAAGCGGGACCTAGAGATCGTTTAGCACTGAATTCGAAACACTGTGTGTAAATATTTCTAAACCTTACAGTGGCTTTGAAAAATTAATGTCACTTCACCCTTTAGTACACACTCTATCTACAAAAATAGAAAAAATTAAGTCGGTAAAAAAATTGAAAGTCATCCGTTCCATTTTTAAAGTCAATTTGCCAGTAACGTGTTCCGAGTTGGAAGTCGGAACTGACAGCGGTTGACAGGTCGCGTGGTACGCACGCGCGGGTCGTGTGAGCGTGCTGTGCGCACGACCATCGGCGCCACACTGCGTTCGCGCGCTTTTCGACCTATGAAACCTTCGCCCGCAGCCTCCAAAGAGTATAGGATGTATTAGAACTGTCGATGATTCTAAAAGATTTTCTCACGGAAAGGACTCTCGATATGTAGATCGGTCTGTTGACGGCCTAACGGTTCAGCGCATCATCGCTGACTGATGTTGATGAGCCGACTTAAGTTTTGTTTTTAATTTTGACAGGTCAGTGTTATTTTTTATTTTTAAAGTGGGATTATTCTATCGTGTTATGAATGCGAGTCTTATGGGCCGTAGTGAATCGGAGCCGAGGCTTTTTGTGTTGTTAAAGTACTTATGTCAATGAAAATGTATTGTATTTAGTTGTGTAAGTCGTTCAAACGCTTCGACCACGTGTTTCGGTTAAATGCGTCTGATCGATTTGTTGGTGATTTATAACTTTAAGGGGCACTATTTTTATTCATTAAGTTTGTGTGTTTGACGTTTGAGTTTTACGAAGATATTGATAGGCATGACGGTGAAGAAAGTGGTATTTGTTTAGTGGCGTTAACATGAAAAGTAATTATGGTGTTTCTATTTGAGAAACGCAAGTACAATAAAGTTGATGACAGCTATCTAGGTACTGGCCATAACAAAGGATTCGATTGAGATGTCACTTTCACTATCAAACACTCTAAAGTATCTAAGCAAGTTTAGACAAAGATTTTGTAGACATAATGGGGGGCTTCTGAGAATGGTGACTTGTTTTTCCGACATCGACTTAGTGCCATTTATATCACTATTTAACAAAACTGCTAATTGAATGAATTGATACATCTTAAAAGTAGTTTCGTTAAATATGGTGAATTTCGGGTAAGTTTACCTATTTTTGCCAAAATATTGGTATCACTTAGTTTAAGAATTGATTTCTTAAACTAAGTGATACCGATTCAGTATTATTTTTATTTATCAAAGTAATTATTGTTTTACGAGTATAAGCTCTAGATGAGAACTTTACTGTTATTAATTACTTAACTTTAATAGCCTATTTTAGATGTAATTTATAAAAAAGAATAGTTTAAAAAAAGGAAAGCTTTAATTTATCTCAGTGTTAATTAGGGCAAAATTATGTGAAACAGCTCGAAATATATCACGATTAGAACGTAATTATTTACTGGCTAACCTATTTCGGAAACCCAGATACCTAGAATATACTAAAACAGTTCATTAATTCTTTTCAGAATTCCAAAAGCCCGCTAAAAGCTTTCTAAGAACAAAAGACATCAACGCATCAACTTGAACACCGAAAATAGTTTAACACCTTCACCAATCTTCACTCCACCTCCTTCCAAATTTAAAAACAAGATTCAAATAAACTCCAAAAAATTTTTTTGTTAATATTTACGATAATTTTGTAAAAAAAAAATTGAAAAAAAATGTTCACGAAATATTGTAAAAAATCGTGACAAAAATCATCAAACGCAGTTTCAGTAGGCACTCACTTTGATAGATGTCAAAACTTCACAACACATGTAAATTATCACCCTGATAATGGATAGCCTTGATAATTTTACAAGCGTTGCGTCATCAATGACTGTCAACATTCAATCGAAAAAAAATGTGAGCGAGCGAGACGACACTAGCTTCGTTGTTCCGCCGCGTTGTTAGCTCCGCTTCAAAGCGAACAGTCGACACGGATCACTGCGAAAGCCAACCCATTGTAACGACACACTGACAAACTATACCCACCTCTTTCCCCCCTACGCAATCACCATTACAGTTGATCACAGAAAGAGACGCAATCAAATACGTTTTTTGGACGAATTGTTTAGTTTTTTGTGAAATATAGATCAACTTTAAAATAATATGTCATTGAACCTGAGTTCCGGTAAAATGGCAGTGGGTGTAAAAATAAGAAATAAGAGTTATACCTATTGGAAACAAGTATTTTCTAGGTAGAAAAAATGTGCTAAATAATATCTAGGTTCAATTTTAAATATCTTATTTATGTTCTTCAATACGTTTCAATGTTTACTTAGAATAGATTTATCTATATAAAAATTGCAAGTTGAGGGGCAAACAATGCTGTTTATTGAATCAGTTTATCATATCAGTATTTTTTCCTGTAAATATAAATGAAACTTGGGCATAATGCGAATGACTACTCAAAATAGAGTGCTTTCATAATTTATTTTGTCGAAAACTGTAGATTATAATCTATTTGAGTAGCACAGTTCGAATATAAAATCATAACGTTCTGCTTTTGTAGACCAGGTAACAAGAGAAATAATAATATAATAATCCAGCGTTAAGGTGATCTTAAAGTCATTACTAAATACGAGAGAGATTGCTGCATCTATATTATACATAAATAAAGGATTAAAGAAAAATATTTATACCTACCTATACTTAGTTATTGTTAGTTTAAAATGACAATGATGATTTTTCTACACAAATAACAGTCGTCAAAACTTATTAATAAATATGTTTTTATGAACTTGCCAAATAGCCCCTTCACCACCCTTGGTTGACTCGATTTGGCTTGGTTCCATTCCTTTGATTGCTTGATTGGCTGGTAGAGAATAGGGTATTTTACTGAAAAATCTAATTAGTCCGTCAGATAGATTTCCAAAAAATATTGACACGCGCGACGTCAATACAATGGTACAATTTTACCAGAGACGTGACGTCACGTGTGTTTTCAACGCACGTCTTCATTTTTTGTTTATGTGAAAAAGCAAAAAGTACGTGTCCAATATGTTTTTGGAAATTCATCTGTCGGACTAATTCGATTTTTTCAGTAAATACTCTATTCGTGAGGCATTAAGTCCGCCTCTGTACTTGCCCGTTTCATGAAGTTTTTCAATTAAACTATGTATACATATATCGGCTACTGTAACATTCGTATTTTTTCCTCGAGTATTTAAGTACTTCTACTTTTCAAAAAGATATAAATCGCATTAAACAACAGTTCAAATTAAATGAACAAAAGATAAAGTGAGTGTTAGTAAGTCCTGGATTCACACTAGTAAAAGATTACTGATCTTTTACTTACTCCTAGGAATGCTCCCTACCTTTGGCTTAGTGCGCTGTACAAATGCACAGTGGGATTCTTTTCATGAGTTTAGCATTGCGAGTTTGTTATGAAAATAGAGATGCTTAATGTCATATCATCTATTTTGGTGTAAAATATAGAACAGAAGGCCTAAACAACGATAACGGAGGGTGTTAAAAAAACAATTATGAAAATAATTATGAAAAAAAAAAACAATAATATCATTATTTGGTTTTAGTATCTTAATCTAATAAGATAAGGTAAGATATTTATTTTGCAAATATGGGTACAAAACACGGTGACATAAAAATTTAATTAGTAACGGCCGTATTTAACCAGAAGGCATGCAAAAGTACAAAATACACTAAAGATTTTATTAAGTAGGTTCATAATTTTAATTTTCACAAAGCCGAATAAAAGACATTGTATTGGTTTTACAACTTTAGCATACTTTCGTAATCAATGAATTTGTTAAAAAAAAACGAAAATTTTAGCTAACATTTTCACCTATTACAACTGGTAAACTTTATTAAAACCCTGTTTATTACCCCTGCCCATTGTTGTTTACATAAGAAAGTTTATTATTATTCAACATTTCCACGATCTATCTACACTATTGTAAACACACCCATGAATTAAACATCGACCCCAACCCAACCAATTTATCTTCCAGTTAGATCTCTCTAAACTTACAGAATCAGCAACACCCCATACACAATTGACCACCACAAAGGTCACCGGGTACCAGTGACCGGGGGATTCTCACGCCCGTTGCCTAGCAACAGATACCGATACTAGCCTCGGCCATATCACCGTCGATATTGAGCGTAATTTGTAGCCTCGTGGTACACAGAGATTTACTGCGGAGTAGATACTAGACGTTTACCGAGAAAAGTGGAGTACGAACTAAATGGTAAAGGTTGGGTTATGTAAGTTGAAAAATGTGTGGTTTTGTGAGGTAACTGTAAAAGTAGTGATGATTTTAATAGGGTCAAATATTTTGTAAGGTACTGCTTAAATTGCAGTCTCGACGATTTTTGTGTGCGACAATGCGACAGCGTATTTACATTTTTTTTACTGTTAAGAATAATTAAACAGAGATAGAGTAATTCATAGCCTCGAGGTATACAAAGATTTACTGCAGAGTAGATACTAGACGTTTACTGAGAAAAGTGGAGTACGAACTAAATGGTAAAGGTTGGGTTATGTAAGTTGAAAAATGTGTGATTTGTGAGGTTACTGTTAAGATTTGTGTTGATTTTTAATAGGGTCAATAATTCTAAAAGGAACCGTTTATATGTAGTCTTGGCGATTTTTTATAGTTAAGGTTCCATAGACCGATGCGATGCGACAATACGACGACGCGTTTTCATAGGAATTGTTTTATAAATTTGCTACAGATGTAATAATTAAATAGAGATAGAGGAATTCATAACCTCGTGGTTTAAAGAAATTTACTGCGGAGTAGATACGAGACGTTTCCTGAGAAACGTGTAGTAGGAATTAATTGGTAAAGGTTGGGTTGTTAGTTGAAAAGATGTGGAGATTTGTGAGGTAACTGGAAAGGTTTGTGTTAATTTTCAATAGGCTTAAAAATTGTGAAAGGTACCGTTTATGAAGTCTTAATGATTTTTTATCGTTGAGGTCCTACAGACAGATGCGATGCGACAACGCATTTTCATAGAAATTGTTTTAGTTTGCTGCAGATAGAAAAATTAAACAGAGATAGAGTTATTCGTAATTCATAACCTCGTGGTGAACAGAGATTTACTACGAAGTAGATACTAGACGTTTACTGAGAAAAGTGGAGTACGAACTTAATTGTAAAGGTTGGGTTATGTGAGTTGAAAAATGTGTGGTTTTGTGAGGTAATTGTCAAAATACCTGTCTGATTCTCGTAGTATTAAGGAGCGTTTTCATTCGCATCGCAGGTGCCAGAAACATCTGTATCTAATTTTCGACAAGTTTTTGAGTTGATATTAATACTTGAACTTGAAAGCTTTAAGTACGAAAATTTACATTAAGAGTACCAATTCTACTTATTTAAAAGCAACGTTCGCACTCAGTTGGAATCTGTCGAAAAAACCTAATTTTTCATATATTTATACACGACTGCCCAAAAAAAGGAGTGTTATGTTTTAGGGATCATATATTTTGTGAGTTTCTTTATTCCACCATAACTTCTAAACGGCTTAACCGATTTCGATGAATGTGGCATCGCTAGAAGCGTTGCATTTATCTGGGTAACAAATTGGTGAACATTATAAAAACAATATTAGGGTAGCCATGATTTATGAAAAAAAAAATATTTGACTGAGATGCGAATGTAAACGTTGCTTGTAATAAGTAGATGAGACAATCGACAATGCGTTTTCATAGACAATGTTTGAATATTTGCAAAAGTTAGAACAACTAAACAAAGATAGAGTCATTTGTATGGCAAAGATTAACTGCGGAGTAGATACTAGACGTTCCTGAGAAAAGTAGGAACTGAATGGTAAAAAGTTAGGTTATATAAGTTGAAAAAAATGTGGAGTTTTGTGAGGTAAAGGTAGTGTTGATTTTAATAGAGTCACTATTTCTGTTAAGTACTGTTTGTATGTAGGGCAAAAATTGTGTAATATCTCGTTTATAAGTAGTCTTGACGATTTTGGATCGTTAAAGTCCTGTAGACGCGATGCGACAAAGCGTTAAAAAGTTTGCTTAAGATATTACAATGAAATTGAGATATAGTAATTTGTAGCTTCGTGGTAAATAGTGATTTTTTCTAAAAATGTTGAGTAGGGACTGAATGGTAAATATTGTGTTATAAAAGTTCAGAAGTGGTGGTTCGGAAACAATGTGGGGTTTTGTGAGGTAAATATAAAACTGGTGTGTTGACACACGGTGCCCAATTCTGAAAAACTTTTAGGAAAATTACCTAATAACATTCAAATGTCAGGGTTGAACTAATCCTGCCAGGGTTGCGGAATTTGTTCGGAAGAGCCACCGCAGCCCTGGAACGCAAAGAGTGACACGCCTTTCCGCTACACCCAGAGCGGAAGAAGTTTTTTGATGATTTCCCAGCCTTAAAAGAAAGGGTTGAACTAATGATTATGTAAGTTAGTTAAATAAAAGCCCGTCCAACCATCAATTTCTAAGCTAATCAACATCTAAACACTTCCAAAAACAAACAACTGCAATCAAAAATTAACTCAATTAACGACTTTAATAATAAAAAACCGCCCATATTATGTTACCATGAAATTAATAAAAATGGCCGCCGTGACGGGCACATTGCTGCCACCTAGCGGACTGTGACAGTTACGTGTTTCGAACGCCTGGCGTGCCAGCTGGATTCCAACCAATTAGACACGAGAGAAAAACCGAACGAAAAAAGTTTGAATTCAAATTGTTCTCATTGACAGGTAATGCTGCTTTATTAGGCTGGCTACTGTTAATTTTCTTTTTCTGCTGCATGTTTTAAAATGATAATGAAAAGTGTATGATCAAAAATTTAAGGAAAATTCCTCACCTAGAATTGCTTGTTTATAATAAGAATATTATTTATAAAAAGTAAATGATATTCCTTAATGAGATCTTTAAGAGGTTTCTATGATATAGGAACAGTTACGTTTTTCGAACGCCTGGCGTGCCAGTTGGATTCCAACCAATTAGACACGAGAAAAAACTGAACGAAAAAAGTTTGAATTCAAATTGTTCTCATTGACAGATACCTACTGCAGCTTAATAATGCAGGCTGAATGTTCTTTTCTGCGGTGGGTTTAAAAATGGAATGTACCTGATAATAAAAAGTGTATGATTAAAAAAATTGAAGGAAATAACCTTAATTAGAATTTCTTGCTAACAACAAGAATTCATTTTAGAGAATAAGACCAATGAGAGGTTTTTACGTATTTATGAACAGTTACATGTTTTTAACGCCTGGTGTCCCAGCTGGATTCCAACCAATAATACACGAGAGAAAAACCGAATGATAAAAGTTTGAATTCAAATTGTTCTCATTGACAGATAATGCATCTTTATTTGGGCTGGCTGCTGCTAATTACTTTTTTCTGTTGCATGTTTGAAAATGGAATGTATCTGATAATGATCAAAAATGGAAAGAACATGATTTACTTTTTCACACCAAGAATATATTTTAAAGAGATAAATGGAATTTCTCAACAAGATCTTTGAGAGGTTCCTACGTACATATATAGAATCAGTTCTGTATTTCGGACACCTGGCGTGCCAGCTGGATTCCAACCAATTAGACACGAGAGAAAAACTAAACGAAAAAAGTTTAAATTCAAAATGTTCTCATCGACAGGTAATGCTGCTTCATTAGGTTTAATGTTGTTTTGTTTTGTGGTTTTGAAAATGGAATGTATCTGATTATGAAATGACTATGAGAAAAATTAGGAAAAATTGTGAAAAACAAAACAAAATGCTCTATAGTTGAGGACGAAATGTTTTATTCGTTAGAGTAACAGGAAAAATATATGTTCTCAGTAACAGTCCACGTAATCTACCTAAACAATGAAGCACATGCGTTGGAAATAGTTTATCGTGGGACATAAAATAATTACCCAACGTACGATGTTCTTTATAACCGGCATATGTATTTTATTAACATTTGCTTTGGACAGTAATATTTCAGCCCAAACATCCAAACTAAAATAATATCAGTTTATTTAGGAGGAGCTCGTGGCTAAATAATAACAGCCGCACGGGTCGATCTTCAAGGTTAAGCAACGCTTGTCGAGGTTAGTCTATGGATGGGTGACCATCTTAACATACCGAGACTCCTCCGTGCCTCGGAAAGCACGTTAAGCCGTTGGTCCTGACTGTCATTTGTAGATCTTTGGCAGTCGTTACGGATAGTCAGAAGCCAGATAATGTGACTCCAGCCTTGCCAAGGAGTACCGTGTACCCAGTTAATGGGTTGTGAAGGTCTGGTCGTAAAATACTGGTATTCAGCTGAATCCGGTTTGACTGGAAGCTGACCCCAATATAGTTGGGAAAAGGCTAGGCAGGTGATGATTTGTGAGGAATAAACTGTTTTTTTTTCTGTTGTATTATAATACCTGGGTTCAGCCAGCAACAATTTCGACTGGATTGCTTTATTAGGTTTGAGTTAGTTTTGTTCTGTCGTTTCGAGAATGGAAGGTGTCACATAAAAGGAAGTTGCTTGACAATATTTTTCATTTTATATACCTCCAAGATTGTATATGAATATCTACTACATTGCCGCCGCGTGAAAAATGTCGGAAATCGTCCCAAGTATAATATCCCTAAATACTCCTCTTACATGAATGTAGAAATCTTCCTGAGGCGTCTACATTACAAAGGAAATAAGATTGAACGTGGGTTTCTATGAACCCATTTGTAGCAAAATGACACGTTTTTGATAACCAAGTTGGCTGATAAGTTGGACACACACAGCTGTAATCTTAAACCATTATATTGTTTTTATAAATCAGCTGAAAAAAGTTGTTAATGACCATTTAACTAATAAACAAAACTAATGTTTTTATAACGCTGCAACTAAGTACAATCAGTGATCTAAACTTTTGACACGAATAAACCACTTAATAATTTATATTTAAAACACTGAAGTGCAATCGATAAGTACTTTATTAAACACTTCAAACAAATCCAAATCTGTTGTAAAAGGGTTCACTTCCGACATTCTTAAAATACCAACGCGTTTTCAACTAAATTGATACGATGCGTCCAATCCGTGGTTGAAAGCAGGCTAAATTAATCAGAGCTCCCTTTCCCCTCTCCACACCAAGGAAACGTTACCAAAGACGGGTAAATAAACTGTTATTGGAGGTCTAACACAACTGGTGGTCTTGAACTATAAAAAGGATGGTCAATTGAGATAGAGTAGAATGCTTTATAAACCTTTACAAAAACTCCAAGAAGGATTTTTAGAATACCTTTATGTAGGGAATAAAATGATCAAGAGTGCAGCTGGCCCCACAGGTATTTATCTAAAAAACTGTTATTAAAACACAGGCTGTGGAGGTAACAAAGGACTTACAATTAAGAAAATACGTCTTTTGTTGTTTGTTAGCCATAGTCTAGCTGCTTTTTTATTTAATCATGCATGTCGTAATTGAAGAGCTTGTAGCTCAATAATAACTGCATGGATCGAACTTTGCGGAATTTGTTCATCATTTGTTTGTAAAACGAGTCTCCGCGGCCCTGGAATGCAGAGGGCATTTGGTGGAACACGGATGGGTTTTAGTCAGTGAGAGTCCAGAGCGGAAGAAGTCATTTGATGATTTCCAATCCTTAAAAAAAAATGGATTGAACTTAGAGGTTAAGCTGCGCTCTCCGAGGTCAGTCCGTGGATGGGTGACCATCAATTACAAACCAAGTTTCCTCCGTACCTCAGAAACGGTTTTACATGCCCGTTGGTCCTAGCTATCTTTTGAACATCTTTAACGGTTGGTCAGAAGCCAGAAGCTTCGAAAATCTGACACCAGTCTAGCCAAAGGTTATCGTATTACCCAGTTATTGGGTTGTGTAGATCAGATAGGAAGTCGCTCCATGTTTAAATACTGGTATTCGGCTATATCTGGTTGAACTGTCAGCTGACCCCAACAAAGTTGGGTAATGACTTGCCAGATGCATTTTGCATTTTGTTGTTTGTTTTTGTGTTGTGTTAAGTTCATCCCTGAAAATGATTAAACTATTGAACTGTTGATAACCTCAGTTCAATGATCGATTCATAAACCATTAGTCCAAGTACAAAATGGCAGATGGATCAGCAATGAGAAGACACTGCTTTCAATTCCTCGTTTGCCAATTTTTATATCTCGATGCTCTTTGGTAGCATAACCGTAATCCAATGGAACACAGTTCTAACTTCATCATCATCATCATCATCATCATCATCATCATCATTTTAGCCAAAAGATCTCCAATACTGAATATAGTAGGCATAGCCTCCAAAGCGTTGGCACATTTATTAGGTACTGTGCCTCTTGCATCAACGGATTCCCGTGGACCTCACCGCCATCCACCATGTACAGACGCCGCTACAACAATCTGTCAAATTTCTTGAATACATTTTTAACTTTATCGCTAAACCATTAGGTTCAAGGTTGATTGGGAAAATTTGACAGTTTCGGGTAGCTTGATGTGCTGGCGACTGTACACTGACAAGCGTCGATCTAGGGCCCTGCTCATTGGTCGACCTTGTTAACTATGTGAGTTTTCAAACACTTCGTCTTGCGGCACGCGGGTCGCGACTCCAGAACCTTTTTAACCCTTTCATCTATTAGCCAGGGTTGCGGAATTTGTAAAGAAAGAGTCACCGCGGCCCTGGAACGCAAAGGGCTTTAGAAGGAACACGGATGGGTTTTAGTCAGTAAAAGTCTGACACGCCCTTCCGCTCCACCCAGAGCGGAAGAAGACATTAGATGATTTCCCAACCTTAAAAAAAAAAATCCCTTTCATCTATTCTACGAGCAATTTCTGACTAACTCATAACTTTTCTCATTTATTTTCAAACAAGCCCTATCAAGATAACATCCTTTTCTAAGAGCATCTGCTACATTCATCAATTTCTACATTCTCTAGTGCACCTATCCATACTAAAATTATATTGCGAAAGTAAGTGTGTCTGTTTGTCTGTCTGTCTGTTTGTTACGTCTGAATAGCTTAACAGATTTTTATGCAAATTTTCAGATCGGTAGACTATGTCTTGGATTAGGAGGAAGGATACCTTTTATCCCGGGAGTATGTTCCCTCGGGATAACTTTTGACATCCACGCGGGCAAAACCGCTTGCAGCAGCTAGTATACTTATACAAAATTATATTTCAATCCAATCTGCAAGTAAAGTAATCGGGCAATCTCACACAAAACGTATTGTGCGTCGGTGGCAGTAAAGGCACGCGCTTACTGAATTGTTTAATCCCGCACGCAAGTATTCGACGCACATTGCACGGGGTACAATAAAACATATGAGATGAAGTAGGGTTGTGCCGAATTTAGAATGGTTTTTAGTTTGTGAATTGTTTTTTTATTTAGTAGATGGAAATATTCAAATTGGATACTAAATGTTAATGACACCTTTGTTTTTAGGAAGTCAAACTATCACAGCATTTTTTTTTGTTGGAATTAATATTATCTTGTGTCAGAATTCGTGATTGACTCTAAGGGAAATGCAGGCAGTAGGTAAACCTATAGATAGTGTAGTTTAGCGGAAATCTTCTGACTGGCATCTTTTCTGACAAAAATACTCCAAGATCTTGTTGCTTTTCTTTGTTCACGTAAGCGCAGCGCATGCAAATCGAAAAATCGAAAATCTCGGTATAACCACCACTTAATAAGGCACGAGGATGACCTCGACATATTTTCGGTTGGACCCACATTTTTCAATTAAGAACATGATGATTCTATCAAACACCAAACACAAAGGGTCTTTTTTGTGTATCACCCTCCAATTATTAAATTCGACACCGACTCCTGCGCATCCCTGTACCTATGAATCGCATAGCGGCGCGTACGCACGCCGGGGTAGCCTCGCGTTACGCGGACGATACCACTTTCCGTTTCCTTAGTATTACAATAGCGTTTTTATATCGACGTGTGTTCAGAAACAATGCAGGCTTCTCCAAGAATTTTATCTTTAAAGATTTGTTTTTTTTTTAATTGGTTCTTTTTGGTATTGTTTTCGGTAACTGTGTACTGTGGAGGTACTGTGTTATTGTTTGGGTTTGTAAAAGAGTACTGAAATGTTTTCCTGCTAGTTTAATAATGGTGTAAGTACGAGAATTATTATCATCAACATTTCGCCCAAAAGGCGTCTACGACTGGACATAGGCCTCCCCTCTCCTGTGCATGTCGCATCCAGTGGATTTCAGCGGCTTTCTCCAGGTCATCGGCTCCATTGCTTCGTTTTCCGGTACGAGGTCGCCACTCCAGGACCTTTTTGATACCATCGACTATCTGTTCTGCGAGCAATATGGCCTGCCTACTGTCACTTAAGGTTTTTTCTGGCTATGTCTGCAACTTTGGTTCTCCTGCGAAGAGCTTTATTCCTGATTCGATCACACAAGGAAACTCCGAGCATAGCCCTCTCCATTGCCCTTTGGGTGACTTTAAGCCTTCTGATAAGACCCATGATTGTGAGCGACCACGTTTCAGTTCTGTATATCTCACTGGTAACACGCACTGGTCATTTCGAATTGAGACACTGTAGTATGTGAGACAAGAAGCTACCAGACAGGAACAGGACGCAAATAAAATTAAAAAAAAAACAAAACCCTAAAAGAAAACAGAAATGAAAGATAATTTAGTATTTATGTAAATAACAATTTTCTAACTCAGCACCATTTTATTTTATAAATTCTAACGCTCAATTCGGAGTAAAGCACGCCATAAATACAACAAAACAACATTCTTAAGCGTTGGACAGTAATTTCACAGAGGTCACATCCCGATTTTCTCCCCTGGGACCACTTGATAAGAGCAAATTACTGATATTATGCAACGTAAGAACCACCTACGGATCAACGAGACGAGTCCTGGTGGAAATATAGGGGAACTTAGTGCTTCGAACTTTTAGGAAAGAAATTAAAAATATTGGTGAAGATGGAGCCAAAGAGCGATTAGATGCTACAAATAAATCCTTTAGATAAAATATTAGATATAAAAGATAGATAGGAAGGAAAAGACTATAGGACAATGTGTGGTGTGGACAAATCTTTTTAAATTACTGAGCTTAGTAGTTTCACTTTACCTTTCCCTATTAGTTAAAAACTTTTTTTCCAGTTTGTCATCATCATCATATCAGCCGAAAGATGTCCACTACTGGACATAGGCCTCCCCAAAGGGGGGTTAGCCATAATCGTCACGATTGGCAGGCGGGTTGGCGATCGCAGTGTAGCTGTTGCAATGCACAGAGAATGCTGCTGCCCATTCTCTGGTGAGTCTCTTAGTCGCCTCTTACAACACCCACGGGAAGTAATGGGATGCTATTCTTTTACGCCCGGCACCATACAGACAATTCTGTTTGTTGACAATTCTTGTCTCAAGTTTGTCATGTCCAATATTTTGTGTGCTCTGCAAAATGCTTTGTTCTCTGGGAGTCTGAACAGTTCTTCTAAGCTGGTGAAAATCTAACCATATTCTGTCATTTTGGAAGTGCAACTTCTCCAGCTTTATCATCTACCTTGTATTGAATCGTTATAGAACAATGTCGCACTTCGTATTAACTACTGAAATGTCGCGTGTTCCTCATAGAAATCAAATTGAACGTATCCAGGAATATCTTGCTACTAATAAAAACAGTAAATCCAGAGTAAATTGGCTGTGACAGACGGGCAGACAAGCAGACGGTCAGACATACAAATACACCAGTGATCCTACAAGGGTTCCATTTTTTCAATTACTCGTTCGGAACCTAAGAATAATAATAATAATAATGCTCTCGTTGGGCAGCTGGATCAAGGGCTTGATCCAGAAAGCAGTACTCTTGGACACGTCGCGCATAGTTAGGAGGTTCTTCTCTCATGGGCCCTGACCACCGGTAGCTTGGACCCTGGTCCCGATACCGGTGGGCTACTATTTTTTATATTTTTAAATATTTTTATATCTTTGTATTTTAATATTTAAAAATGTAATTTATATGTATATACAATGAATAAAAGAAATAATAATAATAAAGCCTTGTTTATTTCACATCTTAGCAAAATATTTACAATACACATATTGTTAGTAATATTAGTAACTTTAACTTATTTCTGTTAGTAAGGTTAGTTATGTCTTTTTAGCTGATATGAATCCCGTTTAAGTAAAGGCCTCCTCCAGCTCTTTCCATAGTTCTCTATCTTTGCTTTAACTCATCCAGTCTTTTCCTGCACTTTGTGTTATATCATCAGCCCACCGTTTATTAGGTCTTCCCACTTTCCTTTAACCTGATGTCGGGCCCTTCCATTGTGTAGTTAGTATTGTCCACCTATTATCTGAATCTGATGTTGAATTTGACAAAACCAACGCATTTTACGCTCGGCAGATTACTGTTCACTACATTTTCACAAAGGACAACCAAACCAGCTATTCTAAGCCATCTCTAAAGTAAAACTTCTAACAGAATACCAGCACTATTGAATTTAGACGTAAGCGCATAAGTGAATCTTAGCAAGTTCGTAGTATCGCAAATTATAATATTTATCCGCCATTACTCTTTGCTAACAGCCACGTGAGATATGATAATAATAATGTTCGCTGGAATTTAATTTACTGCTGATATAGTCTTATTTATGTAAGTGATGTATATGTATGGTGGAATATTATGAGGTTGTCATTTGTTTTGAATTGTGAGGAAATTAATATACGTTGTGGTGTCAAGCAGCTTTGTTGAGGTTTGAAGGTTACGTCACTAATAATTTAATCAGAGATCGGAATAGGTAGACTATATTTACCTTATGTTCGTGGAAGTAAGTAACAGAGAGTTGATAATACCTCCTCTAAAATCCCGGAATCATAAACATGACGATTGTATCCCGGGATTTAAGAAATTGCAAATTACTTATTGCGCTTTGAATACATTTGAACAAAATTATTTTACTGAAGAATCTTATTATGTTTTTAGAGTTCCGTAAGTACCTATTAAAACTGATAAATTAAATAGCTTTATTTTCGCACAACTCTTTCTTCTTTTGATTCTTCAAATCAATAATTTGTTCATGTTTTTATAATCCCGGGTTTTAATTGTCATGATTCCATTTATGATTCCGGGTACCTATTCCGATCTTCTTCCGACTTCCACGAACATTAGGTAAATATAGTCTACCCATTCCGATCTCTGATAATAATACAGTCTTCCAAAATTTGAGGACACTCTTCAATTAATCAATATCCCTTTCCCCTCTGTGGGGATTAATTATCTTTAGTGTCCATCTGCGTTGTGCCTTGTGTGTCACTAAGTCGTGTCAGCCAATGGCTTAATAGCCACGAGCCTCGACCAACACCTTAGGAGGCTCTCGTTAGGCAGCTGGATCAAGAGCGATTCAGAAAGCGATACTTCTGGACACGGCTTGCATTGTTTGGAGATTCCTCTCTCTGGAGCCCTGACCGCCGCGCCTGTAGCTTGGACCCTGTTCCCGATACCGGTGGGCTACTTGCATTTGATTAACGGCAATTTTATGCATGATGTGATATTATAGGCAGTGTATGAATACCTAAAACCAAGCATTAGAATCAAGATCGATTTTTTTTTTCAGAAAGAAGTCATGTCAGCGGCATCGTGCCAGTGCCAAGTCGGAAATGAGGTTAACTCCTACCACGTGCTAGTGCCATAGATTCCATTATAAAAAGAAAAGAGTGATATGCATCTTGTATAGCTCCGTCTGCCTCCAACAGCCGAATCATGATGGTTTTAAGTCGTCATAGTAGAGCCCCTGGTCATGGTCTACACATGTGGTAGGTGGCATGATTAAAAGTGATTGATCAGCAAACAACAGAATACAAATTTGTATCGATTATTATAAATATTTTACATATTAGTGGGATTTCATATCTACACTAATATTATTAAGAGGAAAGATTTGTATTTTTGTATGTAACGAATAAACTTAAAAACTACTGGACCGATTTAAAAAATTCTTTCAGCAATGGATAGCTACATTATCAGCGAGTAACATAAGATACATACACACACATTTCATCCCCGCACTCCCACGGAAACGGGAACTACGCGGGTGAAACCGCGTCACGTCCGCTAGTTTATAATATAACAACAAGAAATTAGAATATCTATAGTATATACTATATGTACTAATACAATAAAACTGAAGGAGTGGAGTTTGTTTGTTTGAACGTGCTAATCTCTGAACCCACATTCATGAGGAAGGCTATAGGCTAAGCGGGAACGGTAAAAAACGGATATACGCACACGAAGTCCCGGGATAAAGCTGGTGATATATATTTTTCCACTACCAAAAAGCACGGTTTCGGAACATGTTTTCCTGAAGTCTTTTGCTTACTTCTGCCAGGATTAAGTTAAATCCAGGCAAACACATGTATATGCCTAATTTATTTCCTCACACTGTTGTGTCACCGCATTACCGACCCCATCAATCTAAATATTGAACGAGTCGGGCATCGAATGTGTGCGGTCTCGTTACGCTGCTGTAATGAGTGTGCTTGCGTTCATTAGCGGCACTACACAGCGACTCCTGCGCAGCGTCGCCGTCGCCTCTATGCATCTTGTATGAGACACCCGGTGAGGAGGGGTATTCTGTATAGGTTTCAAGAATTAAATTTTATGCGGAGCTTGCTAAACGTTTGTACGAATATTTCAAAGAAATTTTGAACAGGCTATGGCTACTACAATCATTATATGTGTGTTATAGATTTTGGAAATACTGAAATCTATTTTTGTTTTTTTTTTTTAGTTTTGATGAGGTAATAGGTGTTCGGTAATAAAGTCGGATCACAGCCTGACTTTGTCCACTGCTAGCCTGGTCAAATGCCTCTCAATTCCCGTGCCAATAGACACGCTCCTATGCCATTCTCATCCGCATCAACAACATCGTCGCCTATTTATCTTGCTGCCGGAAGATCAACGTTTTTACTCCTGGTTTCATTTATATTTATGCGATTTGAAGAAAACAGGCACAAATACATATTTATTTGCCAAGTTTTTTAATAATAAGTCAGTACATTATTTTACAGAATCCCCCTGAATCGGTGTGAGTCAGTTAGTTTGGCGCGATGTATTGCGTATTGTGCAGCTATAAATTGATTGGCCTCGTCACAGGACGCCGCTTTCGCCTGTCACTCCGTCACTCTATACCTGTCACCATAACAAAGTTACGTAAGAGGTTAATTTATACTTATGTATAATAGAAAAGTGAAAAATTAAAACAATCAAAAATAGGCAGGATTATCCTCCCATTTTTCAGTTGATGTGTGCGGGACTTTACACTCTGTACCGCATACCCTCTATACTGGTGACAGCCATCTCATCATGATGTCGTCATCACTCATCATCCTGACCTCAAGCTCTCGAGCAGCGAGTCACACAGCCAGCCAGTACCCACGGCTTCTACGGGTAACCTGACCACCAGCATGCAGCTGACGCTTATTCCTGGTCAGCATCCTCAGCCTCTCATTATCCTCAACCTCATCAGCGACCTTGGCAAGCACACTGCACCTTCGGCCAGTCATGTGACTGGCCGAAGGTGCAGTGTGCTTGCCTGGTCGACCTCACGCAGTCACGTCACCACATCGCACAGCTCCGACCTACTGGATCCAGCAGCACCACTCCAACTCACTGGAGCCTGCAGCAACATCCCGACTCTCTTGGATGACATCACCCCGACTCACTGGGGCACCGCAGACAGTTCCGACTCACCGCGGAATCTGCGACTTCCGGTTCCGACTCACTGGAACCAACCTCTCACTGGCTTGGCAAGCATCTCAAGATGTACGGACGACTCATCCACTATCACCCTCCGGTCTCCGGAGGGGAAAGATATAGCGGCATCAATGCCGTCACAAGAAAAACTAAAAAGGAAATTTGTACGGCAACAAAAAGAACCGCTGCGCCATCTACGACAAACTAACAACGAAATGCTGCATCGCGCAAGCAAAGTTCTACGTGCGATTTGAAATATACACCAGTCCGAACATTAACTATCGGGCAGTTGCCCACCAGGCACAATAACCGTCTGGCAGGAGGATCCTCCTCCATTTCCAGTTGACGTATGCGGGACTTTACTCTCCGTTCCGCATACCTCTATAAGTATATACTTACCAATTTCGAGAATACTTAGTCACAATATCCTTTTTCCAGAATCCCCCTGTATCGGCGTAGAAAATGACAGAAAAAAAAATCAAGCAAAAAAAAACTATTAAAATAGGTTTTTTTATATATATTTTTTTAAAACAAACTCAGTACATTATTTTTCCAGAATCCCCCTGCATCGGTGTGAGCCAGTTAGTTTGGCGCGATGTATTGCGTATTGTGCAGCTACAAATTGATTGGCCTCGTCACAGGACGCCGCCTCCGCCTGTCACTTCGTCACTCCATACCTGTCGCCATAACAAAGTTACGTCGCGCGTCCACACAAACAATTGTACGCCTGTGAATTTAAAACTTGGAAGAAATTGGTGGTTGCAAAGGTAAGGAAATTATTGATTTTGGGTTCGTTGTCATAATCTTAATATTTTAATCTTTATATTTTTTGTAAGTTTCTATGTGATGAGGATTTTCGGAAAAACTTTAGCAGTCGTATCAAAAATAGTCCTAATATTGATAATTTGACATGAAAATGTGTTTAAAATATGTACCTAGTAAACTATATCGTTTGGATAGCAATGGCGATTGTCAAAAAGTTCAAAATGAATGGGATTGAAAAGCGCTAGCGAATTGTCACGTGGTAAATCCACAAAAAGAAATACTTTTGACTATAGTTTTATAACAATGTATCTTTTGTATAGAGAATCCAGAAAAAAAATTCTTAAGAGAGTATTTTTTAGGGTTCCGTATCTGAAGGGTAATCAACTACTACTAAGCCTCCGCTGTTCGTCCGTCCATCTGTCTGACAGCGGGCTGTATCTCAAGAACCGTAATAGGTAAACAGTTTAATTTTTCACATACTGTGTACTTATATGGCCGCTATAACAACAAATAATAAATATTTAATTAAATTAAATATTAGAGGGGGCTCCCATACAAGAAACGTGTTTTTTTTCGGTTTATGGTACAGAACCCTGCGTGTGAGAGTCCGACTAGCACTTGACTGGTTTTTTAAATGACTATTTACTACTTTGAAGCAGTCAATAATAAAAAAAAGCACGAATATCAAAGCTATCATATCATATCATAATCTAATAAAAATCAGCAGAAAACTCATAAACTTATTAAGTTTATAACATTGTGTTTTCATAAGTAACATTGTAACGAGATCACGTTCGGCCATGACAATGGTGCTGCATGCTTTCAATAAATAAAGACAAAAATGATCGGGATTGTTGTAGACGAAACAATATTTATGCGCGTCCTGCACGGGCTCGAACCCGCGACCCCGGGCTACCGTGCCGGCGCTGGTGGTCTGAACGTACACGTGAATGGCCATCCATTGAGATATTATTAATACTCGGTATCTTCTTGTATTTCTACGGCGGCTGTTCTGTGCATTCCATCTACCTATTACACCCACGATACAGGAGAAATTCCTAGTGAGTGAGGGCAACGTTTAAAAACCAAAAAAAAAATATGTACGGTTAGTACCTACTGTAAGCGGCTTCGCCAACGTGAATGTCAAAAATTATCCAAAAAGAACATACGGGATACTGAGGTAAAAGTTAATCTGTGTCTGTTCCAAATTTCACTCTGATCCGTTCAGCTGTTCCGGAGGGATTGAGCAACAAACATGCATTTGTCAATGCATGCAATATTGATAAGAATAGAATCTCGTTCTTTTGATTCATTTGTAATCAAGAACAAGTCATCATCTGCCAAGCCTTTTCACAATTATATTGGGGTCGGCTTCCAGTCAAACCGGATTCAGCTGGATACCAGTATTTTACGTGGAGCGGCTGCCTACCAGACCTCCACAACCCATTAAATGGATAACACGGTACTCCTTGGCAAGACTGGTGTCAGATTATCTGGCTTGACTATCCGTAACGACTGCCAAAGACCTACAAATGACAGCCGGGACCAACGGCTCAGCGTGCTTTCCGAGGCACGGAGGAGTCTCGGTATGTTAAGATGGTCACCCATCCACAGACCAACCTCGGCAAGCGTTGCTTAACCTTAAAGATCGACCCATGCGGCTGTAATAATTTAGCGCGAACAAGAACAAGTGCGAGTATCAATTATGTTAGTGGAAGGTAAATCGTTTGAAACATTTTAATCTTCCTGCAAAAGTAGCCCAATTGCTTCATATTGTATTGTTCATCATATTAATCCGTGAAGTGTGGCAAAAACAGAATAATCACTAGATAATACGATACACACGGTACAATGTCAATATTTACTTTGAATTTAAAAAAAAAAAAAATGAAATACAAAAATTAAAAAAAAGTTAAGAACTCTGCAAACAAAGGCATACCACCTAACCACCTCACCTGTGTCGTTATATCACCTTAACATGCAATTGTTTTTGACTGCCGTTATTTTATATCAGGCACGCTTAAAAAAGTCGCCCAAATATCGCATTCATAGTAAAATATAGAAGTAAGACGCAACTACAAAATCAGCTCAGTAAATTCTCTATGAGTCTCGGTGACTATAAAGCAAGTGTATCATAAGAAAGTAATGCATTATTTTTAATGCGAGGCTTGGTTACTTCAATACGCGGATACGTTTTGACGTTTGTACACGTATACAGTGAAATGTCAGAAAAAGAATAGAAAGTTTATTTTCTTAGAATATCTTGTGGTATTTTATTCTTTGATTTACTTAGATGTTGCTTAAACGACAATAGCTTATGCAATGAAAGAATAATAATCATAACTGCTTATTTAATACGTTTATAATATTAAAATATTGTGAAATGTCAGACAAAGAATAGAAAGTTTATTTTCTTAGAATATCTTGTGGTATTTTATTCTTTGATTTACTTAGATGTTGCTTAAACGACAATAGCTTATGCAATGAAAGAATAATAATCATAACTGCTTATTTAATACGTTTATAATATTAAAATATTTATATTGTTTAAAGTTCAACATTTACTTCTATATTTTGTTTGTCACCGTTTGCTCTGTCACTCGTCGCTCACGCTTCATTGGAAATACCGTCAGACAGCATCTGCCTACCATAAATACTGGAATTAAACTTTTTGGTGCACCCGTAAGGCACAAACTATACTACATTTGTTTGACTATACTTTCTTTTTGTTATTTTTTTTACAATTTATTTTGTTTTATAGTTATTTTTTTATTTTATGTGTGTGTGGTTGTCGTCTAATTAATATTTTTATCTTTCTGAAGAGTACCAATTCCACAAACTTTAAAGCAACTTTGCATTCGCATCTCATTTCGCGATCTGTCAAAAATATATGGAAATTGAGGTTTTTATGACACATTGTGATTGAGTTGCTTAAAATTGGTAAGGACCAATTCTAATAATTTTAAGCAACGTTCGCATTCGATTCGATTACGATTCTGGGTGAGAAATCTAAGGAGATTTCTCACCTAGAATCATAATTTTATTGACCCGAAAAAAATAAAATGTTTTAATCATTTATTTACAAGACATGTAGCTGCTTAATTTTACTACTAAGTTCGTTTGAATTGCCAACTACTTACCCTAAGATAAGTGTTACAGTGAATCAACAACCTTAAACTAAACCTAAGAAAAAGGGTATGGTTACAATGCCTATAATCATCATCATCATACCAGACGAAAGTTGTCCACTGCTGGACAAAGGCCTCCCTCAAGGGGGAGGGGGGATGCCATAATCAATCACCACGCTTGGCAGGCGGGTTGGTGATCGCAGTAAAGCTGTTACAATGCACAGAAGCACAGAAAATACTGCTGCCCATTACCTCGTGAGTCCCTTAGTCGCTTCTTACGATACCCACGGGAAGTCATGGGATGGTGCTATTCGTTAACGTCCGACACCATCCAGAACAATACAATACATGTAATAATTAATATAATTATTGTTAAATCGCGATGACATTTATATTGTTATGATAATATTAAGGATGGCACGACATTGCTTAACTAATAATACTCATAAATAATACAATCAACAGCCTATTTAAGATAAAAACCAGCCAAGTGTGAACCGGACTCGGGCGCAAAGAGTTCCGAACAAATCATATTTCATTACATGTTTTTATAAAACCTTACACTTCTTATAAAATTTCCTGTAATTTACACGTAAAGAATGTTATTGTGTTTTTTTTATTTTTAGCTCCGTTTTACAATAAAAAAAAATAATATTTAATATGGGTTTGCTCTTGACTGTAGTCTAGGTCATAGATGACAGAGATAAAGTCGACGATGGAGCGAGCTTACCCAGAAGAAGCCTGTTCACTCTAATTTTACAGATAAGAGAGCTGAGAGGGATGGTAAATTTCCATTAAATTCCAACTTTTCACAGCCAATTGTATCCGTATCTGCTGGTTCGGTCCAGTACAGATAAACAGATGCACGAATAGAAAGAAAGAAAAAAAAATGTGTTTATTGGTATTATTAAAAAACAGAAACACCTTAAAATTAAACAAAATAAATAATGAAAACCAACAATGCCAAAGGTCCTCAGCTCAGCATAATGCCAGATGGCAACACAAGGAGTAACTATGGAGTTTCTTGTCCGTTCTTCTCCATAAGAATCTACCTTTCCGAATGGACAGTAGAGTCACTTTATTAATGTAACATTATTATTTTACTGAACTGTAAACGATGACGTTCAAAAGTGCCGTTTAATGGCCTAATTGAAATAAACGTTTTGACTTTGACTTTGACAAGGTATACCACCTGACGCTGATTTTCAGCCCACGAGTGCAATACCTTCGCTCGAAAACATAAACTACACATATTTTGTACAAAAAGTAACTCTTAATTTAAAAAAAAAGATAAATAATAATAATAATAGAAAAAATAGTCCTCCTCCTATAATGGTTCCGTTTTTTATACCGACGTTCGGAACCCTAAAATTCATAAAAATTGGCCCTAGCGTCGACCTCACGATGTTAGCACACGTTTTTGTTCGACATACCGTGGGTATCATCGTATCGGCCAATCAAAAACCTTAACATCATTATAAATGTGCAGTGCAATGAAATAAACGCATGTTTTTATCTTAATTACCAGGTATTATCGGTGACCTGTTATCTCATTAATGTTGTAATTTATTAAATTCGTCTGTATGTTTGTTAAGTATTTTGCAAATTACGACCGATATTGATGCCTTACTCAAATCTAAGGGCTTAACACGAAAATTTTGACGTCTAGTAACTTTAGAGTATCGTTAACGCACGTGAATTTTATGTGCGAAACGAGTATTATAGCAATAGTAAGTAGTATTTTACGTTACATTACTATACGTCAAAAACATTCGTGCTGGGCCCTCTAGAATTTCACAGCAAGCCCAGCGGTACCCAGATAGGTACTTTAATTTTTAGTGTTCCGTACCCAAAGGGAACTGAACCCTATTACTAAGCCTCTGCTGTCCGTCCGTCCGTCCATCCGTCTGTCTGTCAGCGGGCTGTAACACAAGAACCGTAATAGGTAGACACAGTTGAAATTTTCACAGAGTGCGTATTTCTATTGCCCCTATAACAAAAGATAATAAAATGAAATTTAATTAAAAATTAAAGATGGCTCCCATACAAGAATCGTGTTTTTTTAGGTTCATGATACGGAACCCTTCATGTGAGAGACCGACTCGCACTTGGCCGGTTTTTCTTAAAAAGATTTCATCAAAACGGTGATGTAAAACATCGTGAGGACACCACCGCCATGTCCTAGAACCAAAATTTAAATTGGATATGTGTCGTCCACCAAACCGCACTGGGCCCACTCTGTCTCACCGAGAGGAGGCTGGTGCATCAGCAGTGGGAATATTATAAGTGGATTAGCTTTTGCCCGCGACTTCGTATGCGCATATCCCGTTTTGTCCCGTTCCCGTACAGCCTTCTACATGAATGTTGCTATCTTACAAAAATAAATTTTCCAAATCCGACTGGCAGTTCCAGAGATTAGCGTTTTTTTTTTTTTTTGTGAGTGGCGTCTCGCAGTTCAACCTATTAGGTTGTCGACTGCTTAACCGGGCTTGCCTGTGGTGGCATTAATATAATATTAAAGCCTCCAGCCAGGGCTTATAAAAACTTACAAACTAAGCGACTACACGCTAAGGGCACCCACTGTGGGGTACGGGCCTCGGCTTAGGGCGTCGCTGGGGGGAGGACAGCTAGGGACGGGCTGGATCGAACTAGACCAGAGATTTGCGTGTTCAAACAAATTAGTACTGGCTTTGCCCACGACTTCGTACGCGCATATCCTGTTTTTCCCCGTTACCGTATAACCTATAATAGCCTTCCTCATGAATGTGGCTATCATACAGGTACAAAAATAATTTTCCAAATCCGACTGGTAGTTCCAGAGGTTAGCGCGTTCAAATGAACAAACAAAACTCTTCAACTTTATTATATTAATCGTACAGATTAGTATAGATTATAATTATGCTTTAAGCTAAGGCCTACTAAGCTGTTGTCATGTCCTGCTATCTGCGCTAGTCATGTGACAGTAACTGGCTAACTTAAAAAAAAAAAACACGAAAATTATAAGCTGCTAAAGTCGCGAGAAAATGCTTGTTCTTATTATTGCGTTGTAATCACATGGATACACCGATCGGTTTGTTCATAATAATGGTTATCTGTCAGTTTTATAACTGGTATCGGTAATTATTCACAATGATATCGATCGGTCGGTATCGGCATCAGAAATCTATTGTTTTGTTCTATTAACATTTTCTCGCTATAAATGTGTATTCATGAGTTCGATTCGAGTAACACTGGATAAGGAAAATGTTCAATGATGAAATATTGCATGTTAAAGTGTAGTTAAGCACAATTTGAATTAAATTTAATTAATTAATTATACGGCATTAATTTAAATTGTTAATCGTACAGATATCTTAACACTCATCATTACCTTAAACCCAAATAAGATTTATTTCCAGTTGAATCTTTTTTACTCCGATGCCAAAAATAACGTTATAGTTTAATTTTTCAGTTTGGCAAAGGACGAGAAAGCTTTAAACACGGCTTTTATTTTATAAAGATACAAAATGACACTGCTCATCATACTCACCTAACATTTTTAGCAAATCGTCTACTCCGCATTTCGTTTTTTTATTCAATTGAAAAATAAAACTTCAATTGCAAAGTTTTATTTTTCCTTCGTAAATCTACATAATATGTACGATACATATTTTACCAATCCATCTTTACTATAATCCTGATCTAAAAGGCATAAACGTCCGGTGTTGAGGGGCATGCGTGTATCGCGATGATTTACCGAAGCGATGCCTTCAGCGTTGCTAATTTATAGTCGTTTGTTTGTTTGTCACCAATATCACGGACGTTTGAGTATTGGATGACGTTATGCAACAACCAGTTAAGCGACAAAACAAAAAAGATGGCCACGTGCGAGTCGGACTCACGTGCAAAAGAATTCCGAACACAACACATTTTTGTAACATATTGAAGTAATACATATGTAACCATAGACTTTTCATTGGTTTTCCTGTAATATATAGGTAAAGAACCTAGTGATCCTTTTGGGTTCTGTTTTTTACGGACGTTCGGAACCCTAAAGAATAAATTATGTTGCTTGAAGAACACCTCCTTATTTATCAAAAAATATACAAGAAAAAAAAAATTGTGTTTGAAATGTAATGGGGAGAATCGACTGACCTCAGAATTGGTTATAAAAACACAGTTTCAAAATTTGGTGGCGATTTTTTATTTTTTTTAAACTGTCTCCTGATTCGTTCTTCCATAGTGCCATCCAATGTATTCAACCAAACCTTAGTTACCCTTTGTATTGAAATTTTAGTAATTAAATGCACGATTTGTATGAAGATTCTTGATATAGGCCATTTATTTGCTATTTCCTTTCAATTTTTTATGGTTTTTCTGTCTCTGTCTCCTTTGCAGACGCCGGCGCTAGTTCCTATTCTACGTAATGACAATAAAATTATTAATTATAGTCGCTTCGTTTTAGCTTGACGAAAGCGGTCAATGCCCCCGGTCTATAATCTCTTTGTAGGAACCATAACAATACACACAATCTATTTATAATTTTTCATATAGATTCAGACCTATGTATCATTTTTAATTTGAAACAAAAAATTTAAATAATGATTCATGGTTCGGGACGGTTACATATTTCTATTTATATTTTTGAAATTAAGATTTTTTATAAATACTGTAGATATCCTCTTTCAACAAGACCTCGAAGAGGTTAAAGAACGTAATGGCACATTATAAAAGTGTTAAAGCTTCATTCCAATTTTTAAAACATACATCATGTATTTAGAACATCGGTAAAATCTGGGTGCACTAGTATAGATTCTTAGTTGGTATTTGTTAATTGCTTGCTTTTTTATGTTTGCTGTCAATAAAGTTTATTGTGCACATACGAAATTGATGCAGTTCCAGTAAGTAATTAACTATGCTTGTGACGGAGTTGTTCCACCCTTTTTCACTATTGATAGTCTGACGACAAATCTCACCTGATGGAAATCGATGATGTGGTCAAGGGTGATTATGATCTTTCCCTTAGTTTTAGGAATAAATGTTTACTATAGAAATAAGCGAATAAGTCTTTCATTGTCTCCAACCTCGTCACCATACCTTTTTGGTTCTTAAGATACAGCCTGCTGACAGACAGACGAATGAATGGATGGATGGATAGACGGATGGACGGACGGACGGACAGTGGAGGCTTAGTAATAGGGTTCCGATGGTAACGTAAAAAGGTAAATGAAAATCAGCGCTGAGGAAAAAAATTCAAAAACCTTATTTGACTTGCACTTGACCGGTTTTAAAAACTTACCCTGTACCCACTTCTCCCAAGAAGAAGCCAGCGTTGGAAAATCCCATACGTTCCACGGAATGTCTCTCAAGAATTTCTATGACTTTATTTTGATGACGTCATAGAAAAACTTGCACACATAAAGGACATCATAACTCTTATGACCGTATTCTTGTTACCTCATCAACATTATGACTTTACGCAAATCATATTTCCGGGAAAAAATGACTGCGATTGAAAATCCAGACTGTTTTGTTATTTCCTTGTTTTTCTTGATCAATGATGCACAAACTTTTCCTTGTTTTGACTCATTTTAAAAAGTGATAAAAAAAAAACACCCATAAAATTTGCTTTGTTCATTTTCGAAAACAAAATTTTGGAAAATGTACAATGTAATGAATCATCCTCTTTGCTACTAGACAGTAGCATTATTTATCATTATTTTTGGGTTAACAGTGCCACAAAGTGAATAATTAGAACTCTTAGAGAACTAATTTGTTGTCCTTCCTAAGTCCTTTCTCTTTAGTTATTTAACGCGTCAAACTTGTCTTAGTAAAATATTTCATGACCACAGAAATATTTGTTTAAAGAACTTATTCTGAGATTTTTCAACTGATGCCCATAGATGGCATAACCCACAACTACAAAGCTTGCTCGAGCCAGCCCGCGCCGCTGAGTCTGTAGTCTTAAATTCGCCCCTTAATAATAATTCTAGTTCGATCCAGCCCGTCCCTAGCTGTCCTCCCCCAGCGACGCCTTAAGCCGAGGCCCGTACCCCACAGGTGCCCTTAGCGTGTAGTCGCTTAAATTGTAAGTTTTTTATAAGCCCTGGCTGGAGGCTTTAATATTATATTAAGGCCACCACAGGCAAGCAGTCGCAGCAGCCGGTTAAGCAGTCGACAACCTTATAGGTTGAACTGCGAGACGCCACTCACAAAAAAAAAAAACTACACAGTTCAAGATTTCCTACCCAAAATTCATAGAAGTATAATAATAGTATGTTTCAGATCGTACCGAGATACATAATTATAATACACTAGCTTTTGCCCGCGAGTTCGTACGCGCATATCCCGTTTTTTCCCGTTCCCGTAGGAACTGTCTGTTATAGCCTATAGCATTCCTCATAAATGTGTCTACCTATCATATATAAATAATTATCCAAATCCGACTGGTGGTTCCTGAGATTAGCGCGTTCAAACAAACAAACCCTTCAGCTGTATTATATTAGTATAGATAGGCGCCATATTAATTTCCTTATTTGATTCACACCGATCTAACAAACTTCGAAGAATCAATTTTACTACTGAACCCATTTTTCAGAATAAAAGGAGAACCGACACCTATGCATTAATTAAAAATAATTACTATATTATTCACTATGAAATGGCAAGTAGGTTTTATTGTTATTAGAAGTAGTAATCAATAGTATCGGGAAAACCTATTAATATGACTGTTTTATTGTGAATACATCTGCATAAGTTGGTAATAGATTCTTGGAGATGGTGAGACAAACCAGAAGGTAAAATAGTGTAGTTAGACTATACTTTACCAACTGTGACATAATAAACGCAATACCTGTTAAGGGGTCATTGTACCATAGTAAAAGTGTTCCCCAAAATCGCGAAAAATAATTATCTGTTCAGTACATTTTGTCGAGTTATGCGCACAGAAATGATAAATAAAAAATATCATTTGTTTATTTCAGGCATAGCCCATAATTATCACAAATTAAACCAGCTCACAAACACATGGGGGAGTCATTTTTTTCGCGATTTCAGTTTTGGTCCCATAGTAAAAAATGTTCATAATGATGAGTACAATGACCCCTTAAGAGGTATTGCGTTTATTCTATTACACGTTGGATAAAGTATAGTCATAATCTTTGAACGATGGTAACAGAAGGTGTCAGCAAGTAATTTGGTATTCCAATATTATAAGTGAAAGCATTTCTGGAATCGAATGACTAGTTTTGGAGATTACCTCTTGAGTATAACGTATATATACAAACTGTCGTCATGCTGGCATAAGAAATCAATACTACAGCTACTCGACTACTGACCAAGGCTTCCACTGACAGTTACAGCTCCACTCAAATCTGTGTGGTTCTTTCCTCAACAGACCACGTCAGACACTTTGCATGGTCTTCATATAACGTATTGTGAATGTGAGGACCATGAAGATCGCAATAGGGGTTTATTTCATGTCAGTCTGGCAGTTTGAGTTGTTTATGCGGCCTACCTAAATGCCCTTACTTTGGTATTGTTCGTCAAATCGTTGAGCTCCTTAAAGTTTTAAGTTTGAGCTACACGATAACTGACAAATGCTTGCCCTGTCTGGACAGGTCCACTCAAATCTGTGTGGTACTTTCCTCAAAAGACCACTTCAGACATTAACCTACATGGTTCTCATATGATTTGACCAGTACGATTGTATGTACTTTAAAAGAGACTTTGACCTCTGAGTTTGTTTCGGTGTTTCTTCTCAGGGTAGTCAGCTAGGACACGCCGGCCTCGTCTAGTTTAAAAATGACCAAAAAGATTGACGTGTAAATGTGTTATGTTTAACCTACTTGTAAAATAAATATCTTTTGTATTTTATAGTAATAAACAAACGATGCTTTTAATAGTTTTTTTTTACATAGAAAAACTTATTGCTTACAGACTCATCATTCAAAGATTCGGAAGAGAATTCTCTCAGAATGTTAGTCTTTTTGACAACTTTTATCACACAAATTAACCACACTATTTCATAAAGACGTAAAGTTTGGATGTGGTAGGCAATCCAAGTGTCTTAGACTACTTTTAAACATAACATCATGCCTGTATTTACCAAAGGGTTAGGTAGAAGTGCACCCATATTACACCCTCATTTCGCGAATTATTTTTATAAGCAGCGACTCTATTGCCATCATCTGGACATAAGTCCAGATTCAGGTCTACAACTAAAAAAATGCAACTATAAAAACCCAATAAAATTGTGCTGGACCCGAATGTCGACCCCAGGCCAAGGCCAGGTCAAGCTCAGCAATAGCGCTTGGGACCACAATCAAACCCGGAAAAAAGAACGATCAAGGAAGCGAGGTCGCGAAAAAAAAATAGAAAACAAAAAACCCGTTTTGGGGGACTGTCTTTATGTAGAACTTTGACGTTCAAAAAGTGCTGGCACTCAGCCTAATAAGAATAAATGACTTTTGATTTTTATTTTAAAGTTTATAATATTACAGGTCATACAAATAAAACACCCTTACGTGCCTGCCATTTACGAAACAAATTTAAAAATGGACTCTAATAATAATAAAACATCGAAATTCAAAACGAGAACGCGAGCAAATAGTTTGCAAAGAAATAAACGACCACAGGCAAAGATCTCCCAGATTGAAACGTACCGGGCATAAATACCCACGTGCCTTTAAAGGTACCACATAAAATACGCCTTAAGCCATAAATTATAAGAAACTTAAACACCCGATATAACCCCGAGCACTTCGCATAAAAAAATACTAAAACCCAGTAATGAGTAACAAAACAACACAACAAATTTAAAGTTAAAGAGGTGTTATAATTAATGTTTTCGAGTTAAAAGGATGACCGTAAACGGCTGGTTAATTTCTTAAACCTTTGTGCGGGCAATGTCATAATTTGTATGAAGACAAATATTATGTGCACTCAAATAACTGTAGGCGATCGGCGATCGTGTTTGTTTTTTATTTATGTTCTTGACCGTTCTTGAATAAAATTTATTGTTGTTGCTATTAGAACTTTAGAATTAAATCAAAAATATGTGATACGCGTTTTTCCCAACCTATATACTTATATGTCACCGGAAAATTGCAAACGCAGTAAGATTGTAAAATATCGCGTCAAATTGTAAACTATTTTTTTAAAAAAGACATGGATGTATTTTAAACTATTGAATTTGTATGGGATTTATTGTATAAAAACGATTTTTTCTTAATACATCGATAAATTATAATCTAATAAATATGTATTACAATCTTACGGAATCTGCAATTTTCCGGTGACATATATACCTTATGTCGCTAATTGTGTTTTCTTTCTTATGGTATGCTAAAATAAACACTTTCTTTTTGTTAATAAAACAGAGCAATTCATTACTTCTGTAACTTTAATAAGATTTACCTCTGACACGTAAAACTCACGATTAAAGCCACACTTTACACAATAGATCCTTTCAACACCTGTCACTATAAACATGAGACTCGCGCTTTTTATTCACTAAATCGAAAACGCTTCACTTCACACAGATCTACAAGTAAATCTGTGCACAATAAATAACTGGCAACACCGGGTCCATAAAATTGTGTGTCCCAACGTCTTAGTTAGCCATTTATTTATGTGTAGAACTGAAAAAGTAAGTTCGCGGTCTTATGGACCGGGCCGCGAGTATTTCAAGTGTTAACTAAGTAACTCTCTATTCAAAGCTGGTGATTATTTATTGGTGGTTACTATCGAACTTTATGTTCCTGCGTGCGATTAAAATTCTGTGTTCAATGCAATGTCTTTTGTGAGTGAGGGTGATATTTTCTTTTTGGTCGGACGTTTGTCTTGGGTGTTTTCTGGTTTAGTTGGTCGTTAAAAAGTATAATATTATGTTGAGTTCTTTAAACTGGATGATGGTAAATAGTACACTTTGATGCAAGTAGGCAAACTTTCTCATTGTAGCCGAGACGGAAAAGACGCTGTAACCAAAGGCGAAGGCTGCAATGTAAATTGCCCACCTGTATCAAACGACGTTTTCCAATACACTTACTCGAAAAATGGTTCTACTACTATAAGGGTCGGAATCATGTTTATCCACACAGATTTAGTTTACTTAGTATAAACAATCTGGGTAGGTATTCTCCTCATTATTTTTTAACTGCTCTTTGCATGGTTTTTGAAAAGAAAAATGATAGAGCTTGCAACATCAATTATTTTCAAGGTTCCGAACATCCGTAAGAAACGGAACCCTTATAGGATCACTTGGTAGTCTGTCCGAATGTACTGGACCAATTGTGTTGAAATTTAATACACACATGAACTTCTGTGACCCAAATACGGACGCGTTGTGTAAATAAATAAATTTAGAACATGGGGATCACTTTTGGGGGTCAAACTAGAAAGCTTCAAAAATAAGTTTTTCAAACTGTACCTTATAACATTTCAAATGAAAGGGCTTATTATAAGGGTTTTAATTATTTTTTTTCATAATTTTAAAATAAATCGTTTTGAAGTTATTCAAGAAATTATATGAAAAATTACCATTTCCCCTCCTTATCACCATAAATAAAGAGCCTAAATTTAAAAAAAAAATGCAGTTCTTTACTTATAGATTATAGAAAGACCTACAAGAAGTCCAGTGTTAAATTGACATGTTACAAAAATGAGTTTCGTTCGGAACCCTTTGCACACCAGTCCGACTTGCTCTTGGCCAGTTTAATTAATCTTCATTTACTCATGTTATAGTTCTAACACACTACACTATATCCCCTCATAACACTCACTCATAAGACTACAGAATCTAGAGTTATCACTCCCATAGTCGCAATTTAAACGATTGCACACCACTATCAGATATCTCGAGAAATATCGCGAGATATATCGTTCAATCTGGACAGGGGCGGTGCAAATTGCAATGACAAACTTTGGAGGCAGTGCTGTTCTACTCGTAATTAAGTCTTACACCTGGGATTATTAATCAGTAGAGTATTATTTAGTGTTTGAGTGATATAAGACAGACGATTAGGTAGTATTGTTTACTGCTGTCGAAAATTTGAATTGATTTGTGTGGTTGACTCACCGATGTGATTTTGGATACAATTTAGTGGACTAATGTTTTAAATAATCTGTAGATAGCGTTCATTCATCGTCAATAATTTTCATTATGTTCAGGCATAACTACTAAAATGTATTTTTTTAATTCTTTTGGCAAGCGTTCTAATCAACCGATTAGTCCCCCTAAAGCGAACAAGGTCACGAGCACTTGTAGTTAGTCTAAGTACTACAGATAGATTAAAATTAAACACTTTTCATTCTATTATCTTAGATATATCAGAATCAAAATTTAACAATCGGGGCTACATAACTTATTGTTATTTAGCACCAGAGGCCCTAAAATATGGTCCTAAAATGTAACGGTGCATTAAGCAACCGCACAAAGGCATTGTATGATAGATAAGCCTTTAAGCTGAACTGTGGCCCGATAATGGAAATTTAGGTTGCGTTTAATCTGGAAAAAAATATTTTAGATGTTTAGACAGGACTACCCTTTAAAACGTGCTACTGCAGGTCGATTCTGTAAACCTCACACCGTGAAAAATTAAGTGGGCTTGAAGTGAATAGTCATTCCACTTTGATAGGATCCGATGGATTAACAGCTTACTTCATGTTCACTTCATCAAAGTTGTGACGGTAAGATATTTACAGAATAGTGTTACTGGATTCATCGTCTGATAATTCGTGCCTGTTAAAGGTTTAATATATATTAGGTATAATATGTGCTGGTGTTAATGTTCTGTATGGTGTCAGACGTAAAAGAATAGCGCCATCCCATCACTGCCTGTGGGTGTCGTAAGAGGCGACTAAGGGACTCACCAGAGAATAGGCAGCAGCATTCTCTGTGCATGCAACAGCTACACTGCGATCGCCAGCCGGGACTACCAAGCGTGCCCCC
>NDFZ01005491.1:1160732-1174393 GCA_002192655.3 Mamestra configurata
TTGGGAGTGCAGCAGTGGACGTCTTTCGGCTGATATGATGATGATAATGAAAGGTTTAAATGAAGCATCTACGGTCTATCCCAAGAAAAAACTGTCATAGAAAAAACTGCAGTGACTAGCGCAGCAAATACATCTGACTCTGGTGTGAACACAGTCGTAGGTTTTGTCTATGCTTAGTAGACTAGTACAATACGTAATACTTAATTATTAAAGGTCTTTCTCCAATTTTGGTGGCTGGCGTCAATTGTTTTGAAGTTATCAAGATTGCAGCCGCGCTGTATACCTAGGTTATAAATAAGGACTGAAGTGTGATCTATAATAGTGTACTGACATCTTTTATAACTGTTGTTTAAAACCATGTCAGAAATCATATTCAATCAATTAATTTCTATGGAAGCGAGGAAAATCTTTTCCTTAAATTAATCCGTAGCCAGTATTGAAAAAAGTCGATAGAGGTAGTCAGAGAGTAAAGTCCCGCACACCTTCACTGAAATGGGAGGATCCTCCGACCAGATGGTTGTTGTGTCTGGTGGGCAACTGGCCGATAGTTGATATTCGGACTGTTGTATATTTTCAAATTGCACTTAAACTTTGCTTGCGCGATGCAGGATTTCGATGTTACTTCGTCGTAGATGGCACTGCGGTTCTTTTTGTTGCAGTACAAATTTTGCTTCTTACTTTTTCATGTGGTACAATTCACTTAAGCAACTATTAAACTAACATGACAAAAATCTTTAAGCTTAAGTTTTAATATCTTGGGAGTAAAATTTTAAACACAATATGTTTAATATGTCTTTCGGTAGGTAATCGCAATACGCATCGTTTGACGAACAAACACGAGAGTTGAATCAATGGTAAGGAGTTATTCAAAAAAGAAAAATATCGTGTAGTCAGTTTTGTACACAAAAGCACAGTAAAAACGCGAAACTCACATTTTTCACAAAACTGAGTTACGAGCGGCTAAACAATTTATTTACTCCCCTGAAAAGTTACTGTTTTTGACTTTCGTGGTGTTATAACTTAAACGACGATATCACTAATATTGCGACAATTGAAACCAAAGCCACTAAGGTCCCAAAGTTATGGAGCATACGTATGGAGTTGTATATCTAAATGCCAGGCATTCCATATAAATATGGAGGCTTGGAGGCTTGGTCAGTGGCTCTCTGAATTGAGACATAAAACCTATATGCTTTGTCTTTGAAACGTGACCTAACGAGACCCATAACTAGGGAGGTACTAGCGAGAACATAAAGTGATTCTAGGATTAAAATAATTAACAGTATAATCACATTTTTGTGGGGATTATGAAATCATCATGCTGTCAATGTAGAAATGATAAGAGTATAAAATAGACCATTGTGGACTATTATTTAAAATTAGGACTCTCTTGGAAAAGTCAGATTATGAATAAAGCAATGATTGCTAGTCTTGACTGAAACACTGAGGAATGCATAAAGATTTTCTTCCTCTTCTAAAGTCCGAATTCACTCCGAATTTATAGGATAATAGTTGAAGAATTAAACAAGAGTCACACACGGCACTGCTTGTTGATATTTTGAGGAAGTCCAACTTTATTCCCTTAGTGGAATGCATCAAGATGTAACACTTATTTTTTGTGGATGGGAAATCATTAATTGACTTCGCCCGCTCGGGGCAGAACGGGTGTCAGACTCTTTCGGACCAAAACCTACCCGTGTTCCTTCAAATATCCTTAACGTTCCAGGGCCGAGGTAACTTTTTAGAACAACTCCGGAAAGTATAACACTTGAAAATTGGAATGGGCTCTTAGATCGCTGCTATCTTGAAATCGGCCTCTAGTAAACTAATTGCCGTATTTCCCTCCACCACTTTTTGCTGTGTATATGAGTGGTGCAATAATTGAATCCCTCATTTCGAAAAGGGTGCAAAGTAGTGCACCAGGCCAAGTTCCGGCCTAACGCACGCAGTGTGAATATAATACGAATCATTTAGAACTGTTTTTACCCCCCTCATAACTTTACTTGCAATAATCACAACTTAATGAAACTTGGACCATTTAATAAATGCCTGTTGAAGATTATTGGAATACAGGGGACCAAAAAGTGAGGATATTCCTACTTCCTTCTTCTTCTTTGTTAAATTTATTGTAAAATCGACGTTAGAAGAAAAAAACTTGCCTAGTTGATAATAGGGAATCATCGCTTTAAGAAAACGATTTTTCGAGTGTTTCATCATTTTTATGCGGTCAGGAAAGATCCAACCTCTTTGTTAACTGGTATTCGCAAAAGACACATGTTAGAGTCATGGACTATTCTGCAGTTCTGAAATGCTTGGCCTATCATTAATTTCACGACTTTTCTAGGCCGAACTTTTGGGGATACGAACTTGGCCTTTTTTCACATATTTTTTCCCTTCAATGTATGAAATAGAGTAAAAAGTGTGACTCGTGCCAATTTCGAAATGACGGGTGAAATATCTATACTGCTTTCGTTTTCATATTAGAAAAAATATCCCCAAGCCCTTGTTGTACTCAACGATACAATACGTACGTTACACGGAGGTAGCTATTCTGAACGCTGCTGGCACAATTTTATGTCACTTTGACGATCTTATCAAATGTGCAAATGCGGCTACTCATACTAGCGCGCCAGAGGTCGCCAACATGTTGCGGAGTTGTTCGAAAGAGTTACCGCGGCCCTGGAACGCAAAGGGCATTTGAAGGAGTTTCACGGCCGGTTTCAATAACGTATCTACCTTTAACCAACTGTCAAATTAGCTACAAACAGTAGCTGAGACGTCATGTTACACAGGCAAAGATGACGTTTCAGCTACTGTTGGTAGCTGATTTGACAGTTGGTTTAAGGTAGATACGTTATTGAGACCGGCCGTTAGTCAGTAAGAGTCTGACACACTCCCTAGTCATTTGATGATTTCCCTTACAACAAAAATAGATGTCGCCAACATTCTTTGTCTTACAGTGTTCTAATATTACTACGCGTATTTTGAGCTGGAGGTTTATCAATTTTGTATTGTAGGTCATTGCAGATCGAGGATTGAAAGGAAATGTCAAGTAAACAGGCGTGGTAGACTGGTAGAGAGATTGGAATGTGACTTGTGGTACCTAAACTTGTTATTTCCTTATGTCAATTGTTTTGGTTTGTTGTGAGTTACTTTTTAGCGCACGGGTTAGTTTTGGGCATAAATATTTTATTATGTAGAAATCAACGTTTGTTTGTTAGTATGTTATGCACTGCCATACCGATAATACGATTGCGATAAAACTCTGTCAATTTATTGCTTGCACTTGCTCGATGGGCATAGTAGCTACTTTTTAACCGACTTCAAAAAAAGGAGCGGTTCTCATTTCGTTTTGTTATTTTTTATGTTTGATACCTCGTAAGTTCGTCATTTATGTACCGATTTGAAAAATTCTAAGGATATACTTTTCGATTGGTCCCATAGAAATTTTATCAAAACCGGTTCATCAAAATAGCTGGAGGAAATAGAAAATATATCATCCAAGTAAACGAAGTTGCTTTTTTGCTTTCCTGTGACTTTCCAGTGGTTTTGTTAGGTTAGGGTGGGTACCACTAAAATGTGTAAAATAAAAAACTTTTTTACAAAAAAATACAACCGACTACCAAATTAAAAAAAAAGACACTACAAAGTATAAAATAACTTTAATTTCGGAAGTCGGTGTTAAAATACGAAGAAACAACCAAAAACACCTTTTTTGTACAAAAGATTTTTGTTTGATTTTTTTAGCGGCTCCATGGTCTATGATACTTTAGTCGTTGGGACTTTACGGGACACCTAGAGCTTTGATTAATAAGATAAACAGTACTTCCTGGGCAGTCAACTCAGTACCAAAGTTACCGGCCGTTTATATCGACTGAACCACCACGGCAAGAAATCGTATGATAAAGATTTGAAAATTCAAATTCTTTTGAAAAATTAATCATCATCGACGACGCCTTGAAGAAATAGCAAAGAAAAAAACAAAATGTTGCCAACCCCATCACCCTAAAGCGTACCATGTAATAATAATGAAACAGAGCATACCTTTCCCGCAAGTCAGACAAGGACACCTGTATAACAGTCTGTTTAATTAACACCGTACTTCAGAGCTAGATGAAGTTGTTGCTCGCTTGAATAAAATAACGAGGCTTGCGTCATGTTACCTTATATCAGAGAATTTCTTTTATTTTCGTAAAGGATTTTAAGGCTGTCTGTCCATTGTCGCTGAGCGAGGTAGAGCGGAGCGAGGGAGCAATGCGGAGCGGAGTTGTGGTCTGTGTGGAGCTGGGCCGAATTTACACGACAATTAATTTGATCGGGTGGCTGGTTTTTTCCGCTTTCCCGCTACGCTGCCTCGCTCCGCTTCCCGGTATTGTATGAATTTTTAAACTATAACGTAAATCCCTGTCCATTGAAGCAGAGCGGGGATTTTATGCAATTCTATTGGTTAAGATTGGCATAGCTCCGCTCCGCTCCTCTCCTCTCTGCTCCAGTGGACTGTTAGCCTCACTGCGAGTGTAAGGGTGATTATGGGAAGATGGGACATGTTGAGAATGCCGATAATGGGAGTTGATTGTGCGACTTTTTCGTTTTTTAGGTGCTGATTAAAGTGTGCGAATTTTTGGAGAGGGGATGGTATTCTTGGCGTGTGGTCTACTTTATTTTTATGAATGGTTGGCTGATGATAGGCTAATCTACAAGTTGCTTTCATCTTATCTTGATGTTTGACCCAGGATTTAAATTAAGTGGTGGTGCAGTCGCAATAACAAGATTAAAATTATTTATTTACTAGACTCTTGAATTTATCTGAACTGTGATAGCAGTCTAGACAAATTGAAATTGCTAGCCAAGTTTTTCCTCATATAAAATCCATATGCTGCAAAACATGAACACTAAAATTTCGAAATCCTATTATGTGCTCTACGATTTACTACGATATCTAGAATCTACGGCTTTCCTAATAAAAAACCATTTAATTATGCAAACCAAATCAACAATACAGCAGCACATTTTTAAACCATAATCCTCGAAACAGCGGATCTCAATTTAGTTATAACAATCGTTTCTGGCCGATGGGTAGTAAAATTTTATAGGACCCACTTAACCTGTAAGGTGTCGTCCCCACGAAACAGGGGCACTTAGCTCTAATAGTCAAGTCATTATAGTAAATAGACAATGGATTTTGTAGTGGACGTTTTGTGGCTTACTTTTGTTTTGAGTAAATTGGGGTTGGATTGTAAATAACTTTTTTTTTGATGCAATTTGCTTTTTGGCTTCATTTTTTTTTGAAGTGAAAACTTCTTTAGCGGCGTTGTGCATTTTTTGGATGAGTAAAAAATGTTAAACTCGCGTCAGGACACGTGACCTGATCGAAAATTCGTAAGACGGAGGGAAAGTTCTGAAGTCTTAAATTGTTAATGTAATATAAATTGTTATGTTTGTGTACGATAGCGCAATAAATGAATATTGTATTTTACCACATAAATGATAGTACTTTTATACTGATAATTAAAGCAATTCGTGCGAAATTATTCCCTAACCATGTTCAAGTTTTCACTTCTGCCGGCACTCCCGGAGTGCAACCCGTTGTTTTTTTATGATATTTCATTCGATGACCTATAAGTGTACAGGTTATTCAAAGACTTTGTTTACTACACTACCGTTGCTGTTTTCAATGTGTTGTTGATTAAACTTGGATTCAAAACTACATAATTGAACTAAGGATTTGATGGACAATATCCAAGTTTTAACGACATATTTTTCGGTTTTAGCTTCTTAATTTTCGAATAAAGATCAAAATGAGCCGATAATGACTTAGAGGCATATTAATCCCAAGACCTTATTGCCATATAAGTGTAAGCTATATCGACCCTCTCCGCTACAAAAAAGCTTAACTCCAAATCTCAAACTTTTGGCAATTAACATAGAGTAAAAGTGATGTTTAGCTTTAAGCAAGTTGTTGTTGGGTAGTAGGTAAATACCATATATTTACAGTAAAGCAATTTTAAATATCTGATCCGATATTAAAAGAGCGTAAAAAAAGGAGTAAGAGTACTTCGCAAATACAATTTCCCCAAAATTATTTAAGCCCTTTGCCGCGGAATAATTTAACGACTCCCATTCCCAAGTTACAACACAAGGAAATACTATAGTGATTCTTAACCTTTAAGGCCGCTAATCATGTAAGTTCTAACGAGACTGCTGAGAACAGGGCAATAATAAGCCGCAATTACTTTAAAACAAGACATTACGCAAGCCAGCTAATTAAAGTTTTGTAACTGTGGTCGACCCAATAGTGATCATAAGTCAATGGGGTGGCGATCACACCTACCATTTGTTCGGAGTAATTGTTTCCATGTGATTTGACTGTGGCCAGAAAACTTAAAAAAAAAACCAAAATAATCATAAAACACACACACATACACGTACACTACACACATATGGGTTCTGGGTGTCAAGAACCCTACCATAGTTGGAGAAAAAGCTACTCTATTTTTACTTTAATACATGATTTATTTCTTTATTTACTTAACAGTTTATGTACACACATTTAACAAATAGATAAGAAGAAGGGAACAGAAAAATAGGTACAAAGGTGATGCTTATTTCTAAAGAAATCTCTTCCAGCATACCTGCGAAAGGAAAGTCGAATAAAAGAGATGTAGACATCGTGTGTAAAAGTTATGCTTACGTAGAAAAAATACTAAATTTATATATATATAAATATGACTAAAATTAATATCATACTAATACATACTACTTAAATAATAATATAAGATAAATAATAATATATGCTTTAAATATGCAACTATGATGTTACCGAAAGGTAGTGTTCTTTCACTCTTCTTTTAAAAACTGAAAGAGTTTTGCAGTCCCTAATGTCAGGTGTTTAATGAAGGCAGCTAATGAAAACTTTGTAACTGTAGTCGAATAGCGGCCATAAGTCAATGGGGTGGCGATCACACCTACCATGTGTTCGGAGTAATTGTTTCCATGTGATTTGACTGTGGCCAGAAAACTATAAAAAACAAAATAATCATAATTTCCGCATCCAAAACTACATATCGCCTATTTGCTTCAATAACGTGATAAGTTCGACGGATTTATTTTTTCCAAAAAACGTAAAAAAATGAATTGTCTGACTTTTCACGTTATTGAAGCAATACTAATAAAAAAAACAACAACAAGCAACATCCATATGGGTTAGTGAACAAGAAAGATTACTAATACCTTAGAAATAAACCTATACATACTGACCCATTCATTTGAGAATGGAGTTGGATCTAGCCCGCATTAAGCAGATTTCTGCCTGACCATGGCGCGGATGCCACTATGAACTGTTGAGTTAAGCTTTGATCCAGACTTATATTCTAATTAAATCTTTGGTTTTCTCTAAATTGATCATACATTTTAAAGAATAAGCATCAAGCCAGGAAGTCCTTGGGAAAACACGGAATGGTTAGCTCTCACTTGACTTGGGAACATATTGACCTTGTGAACTTTGATAGTAGGTATACAAATGTTAAAGTTTGTGGATGAAGTCTGGAGTCTGTAGTTGTGGAAGTCACCCGACCCTAAAGTAAATGGGAAAAGTCTACTCAGTTGCTTTTACTTAAGAAAAATATTTTTCAGCTAGTATTTTGAGATAGTGTATTCTTAGATGGTTACAAAACACACAACACGTTCTATCAAAGTAAAAGCGCATAAGGGTAATACAAAGCCACTGTCTTGTCTACAGCGTGTAACAGAATAAACGCAATACCTCTTAAGGGGTCATTATACTCATCATTATCAACAACTTTCGATATAGGACCAACACTAAAATCGCGAAAAAAAATCGAATGCTCCATACATTTCTGAGCGCATAACTTGACAAAATGTACTGAACTGCTGATTTTTTTAGCGATTTCGGGATTGGTCCCATCCCCGTAAAAGTGTTCATAATGGTGAGTACAATGACCCCTTAAGAGGTATTGCGTTTATTCTGTTACACGTTGCATATAGCAATGCTCAATATCCATATTTCGCAACACTTTATTCCCATTTCGATTATCATGTTGTAATTTAAGGGCTCAGATTTTGTATCTTTACCGCCGTATTTATGGCCTCAAAGTGAGTTTGGCCTTTGACCAATTTACCCGGTAGTTCTACCCGTTCAGACAATAAGATGATGATATCTCCGGCCTGCAATTAAATGATTAGAATCGCTTTAATTTATCTTACAATGACAGAATTTGAATATCATTTGGTTGGACTTTGAATTGTTTCCGTATGTTTGTTCTTATAGGTAAATAAACGATTATGAGCTTTATTGCCTTCAGTAATCGCGTTTCATTTGTTTTATTTATTCAGCTGCTCCACGTAAAAAAACTGGTATTCAGCTGGATCCAGTTTGACTGGAAGCCGACCCCAATATAGTTGGGAAAAGGCTAGGCAGATCGATGGCAGATGGACTCAGGTATAAGGGCGGACTTTAATGCCTCAGGGATTCTCAAATATTACTTCTGGCACAAATATATTTCTGTTTTCAATATAGTTGACTTTTTGAGTTTCAAGTTCTTTTAGAGCAGTTCATTTTTCTGCCGCCCATATGAAAGACTGAGTCTAAAATTTCCTTTAAGCGTAAAATCCGAAAACACTACTTAAAAGCCTGTCATTTTTAGTTATTCTTCGTCATGATTATTATGAATTAATCTCTTAATCAATAAGATTATTTAATATCATATTTATTGGTTTATTATTTTAGCATATATATGTATGTATTTTATTATATTATATCTGTGGCCTGGTGCTAAAAGGGCCAAAGTACGTTTTTGTATGAAACGAGATTGTAATGCCAGTTTATTGTAAAAGTAGGATATTTTTTGTGCTAAAAGGGCGTTAGTGTATTAACAATCTTTCAAAAGTTACAGTTATAAAAGGGCTGCAGTATACTGAAGCCGATAAGAAATTATTATTTTTCACTTTCCCAGTAATAGAGTAAGAACTAAAACGATCAAAGTTAACATTAGCCTTTTTTGTGACATAATTTTAGTTTGCTGTACCTATTATTTATATTAAAGCTAAATAGACCAATGTATACATTGGTCCATTTCCATTCATCCCATGATGAAACAATAGCTGGTAGAGGAGGACAAGAAATTGCTTTTTGTTTATATCACCATCTGAACACCCAGCCTAATAACCCAGACGAAATTAACATGTATAGTGACAGCTGCCCAGGACAGAATCGAAATATTTATGTTGCTGTTATGATCACGTATTTTATAGAAAACTCTATCAACTCGCCAAGCATTATAAATCTTAAGTTTTTAGAACCAGGCCACTCACATATGGAAGCAGACACTATACATGCTTCTGTAGAAAAAGCTAAAAAAAAACTGCAATGAAAATAGAATTACCAAAAGACTGGGCAAATCTAATCAGAACAGTCCATAGGGACCCAAAAATAAATGTTGTAGAAATGCAACAGTCACAGTTCTACAACTTCCAAAAACTGCTCACTACACAATACGTACACCGAAAGATAAATTCAGTGAAAGAAAAGGTCAATTGGAATAAAATAAAATGGATACAGTGTAGAAAAGTAGATCCAGGAGTATTATACTACAAATACTTTTTTAATGATAGTGAAGAATTATTCAAAGTGCTATGTTTAAAAAGAAACCGAAATATGACACGTTCACAATCAGAAGATACTGCACCAGTAGCACCTCTCATGCCCCTAAATCAGAGACCTATTAAACTCCCTGCGCCACTCCAACCATCCAGCCGTCCATTTTATGAGTCTTTGGGGACTGCCCCCGAAATGGAGGATTGAAAATTATCTCTCCATAATAAAATTTCTTAGAAAAACAACATTGGCCTTTTTAATTTTATACATAATTGGGAACAAACAGAATAATTATCATCAGTGCTAAAGGGGCTTAAGTTGTTAATATTTTCCTAAATATTTTTTTTTTCTTAAATTAGAATTTAATTCATAAATCTACTTAAAAACAGAAATCAAATAAAAGTGTTATATTTTTGCCATACTACAATATAACACCTAAATAATAACTACATATGTATGCTGATTCATTGTTAAAATTCTCATTACTGAAAATAATGATTATTGATATTGGCCCTATTAGCACCAGGCCACAGATATATAAATATATTATTTGTGTACTCCTTCTATTCCGAAACAAAATTCTATTTTAAATTATATTTTTATTTGTTGTACACCCACCACAGTGTAGTCTTTTTAACCCAAAGGTTGACTGGTAGAGAATGTCTTGATGTATTAAGTCCGCCCATGTACCACTATTGTACATAAAGTTTAAATAAATAAATATGATAAGTGATGGAAATACACATCGAAACTATCTTGGTATAAGGTCATCATTATAATTTTATTCTCTTGCCCACGTTTAGTGGTCGTCGCAATAAATCTTTCAGTGTTATGTTTCTAATATGAATAACAATGATGATCATAATCTGCATGGTATCAAGTAACAAACCAGTACCGACATCAAATGTTTCCCCTTACAAAGTTCTAATACCATAATACCTGTAGTACAATCATTACAGAAGAAGACGCCCCGGGCGTCGGGAGTCGCAGGGCGATCCCCGGTCACTGTAGGCGCGGGCCTGCGGACGGCTCACGTTGGGTGGCTCGCTGTCCAATCACCACCAGGCCCGGGTCGATGGCGCGTTGTGTTCTACGCGCGCCTCAAAGAGATGAAGCATAGAAGACGGAGCCCGCTAGGGCTAGAGCCTGCCAACGCGGCCCTGGAACGCAAAGGGCTTTAGAAGGAACACGGATGGATTTTAGTCAGTAAGAGTCTGGACATGCCCTTCCGCTCCACCCAGAGTGGAAGAAGTCATTTGATGATTTCCCATCCTTAAAAAAAAGCACAATCATAAAAACCGAACTAAAAAAAAAAAAAGAACCATAACAATAGCTAGATCGATTCAAAAATGGAATTCTTCAATGCTTTAGTGCAACGTATGGGAACAATAATGACAACAATTTGAAATTGGAATGTTTCTATCTCGTTGTAGTCGGCACGTATTGTGCGTGCGCGCATCGGTAGCATCTTCAGTCTTTGTGAAACCGATCTGGGAAAGGCAAGCTTCATTTTGTTTTAAACAAGATTCTGTCCATAGCTTTCCTCGTGTAACCATGTACTATACCTACTAAGTCTGTCACCTTGTCATATCTATGTCAATTCAGAATAGAATCTGAATTCATAAATTACTGAAATCGTTAATTTACTGTTGCATAAAATATTCCCACTTCCACTCTGCAAGAGGGGAGTAAACGATAAATACGGCTAGGCGTACCCAGTGCAGGTTGATGAATATCACATACCCAGGCTTTTCCATCACCGTTTTATGGAATAAATTGCACTAAGTAAAGTGCCTACCTAGGTTCGAACCTAAGAATATACGACACGTCTCAAAATCTGCTAGCTACTCTAGTCGCATTTGGGTGAATTAGGTATGAAACTGATTGCTCTGTCACTCGTTACTCAAGGATCATTGTAAGACAGCATCTGTCTAGCAACAGTGCTGAAAGGAACCTTTCTGGCGCAGCCATGAGGCGCGCACTATGAACTTTCGTCAAATACATAAATGTTTTGTCTTTTTCCTTTTCTACATTTTTAGGGTTCCGTACCCAAAGGGTAAAACGGGACCCTATTACTAAGACTCCGCTGTCCGTCCGTCTGTCTGTCTGTCCGTCTGTCACCAGGCGCTTTTTCATGAACCGCGATAGTTAGACAGTTGAAATTTTCCCAGATGATGTTTTTTATTGCCGCTATAACAACAAAAATGAAATAAAAATAAAAGTCCCCCATTCAAGAAACATATTTTTTTCGACTTATGGTACGAAACCCCTTCGTATGCAAGTCCAACTTGCACTTGGCCGGTTTTCATAATTATACAATTTTGCTGCGATCTCGGCTCAGCACAAAAGAGATAAAAAATTGTGACACTTCACAATTGTTTTAAGCCAAGTATTTTGTAATATTTTTGGTGTTAACAAATGTTGGTGAGCCTAATCAACAAATTAAAAAAAAAAAATCTTTCTTTCTTTCTTTATTTCTTTTCTTTCTAAATAAACACAACCTATCCTACACATGAATCATATCCACAAAATAAAACACTACCACCGTTTCTATACCCTTTTATTTCCCCTGCTTACAGAACGATAAACAATATAAAATGCATTACTGCAGTCCGTCATATTACGATAATAAGCAATTGTTCCTCCTGTCGGCACTGTTACGCTTACCGTGATTGTATTGAGATTGTAAACATAGGTTATGGGTCCAGTGGATGCGGAACTTTTGTTATATTGCTGGCTTTAATGTTATTTAGTTTACTAGTCTCATCTAAACCTCGGGCATGTGATGTAAAGATTCGCAGAATACATGACCGGTAGAGTTCTGAGCATCGACACTGGTCCGACAAATCGTGGAAGATCCCTCTATCCTGGATATTCGTCATAACAACGACCACAAGTCAAACATTTGGCGGTATCAACTACCCAGAACAGAAATTTCTGGCGAAAATGGACGAGAAGAGCGACCTGAAATATGAAGGGAACAAGGCTAGGCCAAGAGATTTACAAATAAGTTGTAACAAGTGAGGCTGACGAATGACACTTCTTACGCTCAAGTATTTAAATCAAACTTTTGAATCCTCGTAATCTTAGATACTAATGCGCTAAGCATTAGGGTGCACAAGAGATTTGCGAGGAAAATGAGTGGCGCGAGGATGCGTAACGAAGCTGTGAAACGATATGAGCGTTTTTACCAAAGATGAGCGAGGTAGCTGAGTGGCGCGAGAATGCGTAACGAAGCTGTGAAACGATATGAGCGTTTCCCAGAGAAGAGCGAGGTAGCTGAGTGGCGCGAGAATGCGTAGGGAAACGGTGCGCAGATGACCGATGCGAGGATGTGTAGCGGACTCTTTTCGATTTCTCGCTCGCGTCCATCCCTAGCACACATCCCTCGTACAGATCCCTCGCACCTATTCTTCGCTTGTTTTGTACGTACAAAAACCTCGCGCCGTTAAGCCGTTAATGAAGTAATTAAATTGATTCTTAACAAAAAATCCCTCGCTACGCATCCTCGCACATCTCTGGTGGAAACGGACCTAACTTGAAGTACACTGTTTGTCTAAAATCGTCATAACTCAATGTATAAACCTGACGTAAAATAACCGTTAAACCATGTGTTACTCAACACATGCTTATCAATCGGTAAATACAGGCAATATAATAATATCTTTAGCTTCGCTTGTTACTGGACGGGATCCCTGAATGGCGTAGGATTGACTTTATGATATGAAACAATTTAGTTAACTATCCGCAAGTACGACTGCGTTTACCAATAAAATATTATATTGCTGGATTACTTGGCTTCTTTGTAAATGCTACGAATATGACTAGGCACTTTTTTCATATCTTAAACTGAAAATAAATCAAATCACCTAGGGTTATTTCGTCACTGTAGAACTTTTTTTTTTTTTTTTTTTTTTTATTTAATATGACAAAAATGTTATACTCTTGACTCTAGTCTAGGTCATAGGTGACAGAGACATAACTGACTAATATAATTTATTGTATTCAAATTTGATAATTTTTTTCTACTTTAATTTAATTTGTGTTA